>PVKE010005820.1:0-57159 GCA_004027555.1 Craseonycteris thonglongyai
AAAAAAAAAAAAAAAAAAAAAAAAAAAAAAACGCTCGGTATTTGAATTTATTTCATCTATATATGTTAAATTTCCAGCGTCCTAATAATACGCAATCTTCTTCCTGAAGGCCCAAGCAATAACAGCAATCATTAATGCAACAGGTGAGAAAACTGTTAGCATCCTTTACTCTAAAAACAAAAAAACAAAAAAGGAAAAGCCTTATACTCCATTCAGCAGATGTTTCACAGTAATATGGAAACGCAGCACAACCAACCGGTAGGGATTCTTAAGTAGTCTACGTATTTTTCTACGATTACACATCTCGAAGAAACCCTATTAATGTAACTCGACTCTTTTCTTATAAATGTAACGCATCGATCACCTTTTCTTGGATGCAATTAAGAAGGTATTCACAGGTTCAATATTCAGCACCAGGTTGACATCCTAAAAGGAAAGAAACGTACTTACTACGCATCTGATTTAAAAGTGTTTAAACCACAGTCGGGAGTGGAAAAAGCAAGGATTCCATTCACTCTTCAGGACACCACGCTGAACACTCGGGGACCAAGGAGCCCAGACAAGGGAGCGTCAAGTACGCAGTTGTCACTTCCCCCAAAACAACATCCCTCCGTGGGGCGGCGCTTGGCCCGTCAGCCTGCGGTGCAGCACTGCCATCCCTGCACCCCCGCCATCCCTGCACCCCCGGACCCGACCAGCCCCCCAGATCGACCCCCTGCAGACCGCCTCCAGCCCCGGGAAGGCCGGGGCCTACCGAGGACCTGGGCCAGGGCTCCCGCCACCACCGCGCCCGCTGCATACTCACGGGAAGGAGAACGCAGTGCGGCCATAGCCGACGCCGGGACAACGCGAAGTAGCTTCCCGCGCCAGGCGGAGCCGGGTGGGACTGAAGCAGCCACACAACCACTCCAGTCGCCAGTATCCCCGGCTCTAAGAGCGCTCCCCGTGCCGCAATGCGGGCAGCGCGCTGCGCTGCCCCTGACGTCAGCACGCTGCCCCTGACGTCAGCACCTGCCTACGCCGCCGTTCCCTTGACAACCAGTACGGCCAGGTCTGGACCGCTGGCCTGCTTCCGCTCCCCTGCGCCATCCGACCCCGCGCCGCCTCCGCCCGGACGTACTGCACTGCGGCGCCTGCAGAGGCGGCGGGTCCGCGCGCTCTCCGGTCTGCGAGTCCTCAGGCTGCCGCCCAGTACGCCCTGCGGAGGCCGCGCGCGGGACTCCTCCAGCCCCCGCGGAAAGCGCGCGGCCCCGAAAGGGAGAGGAATCCACTACCCCTGAGCGGAAGGGACCCCGGGAAAGCGTAGGTAGCCCTAGAGTTCCAGCCTGTCCCGCCCCCCCCCCAAAAAAAACGCCTGTGAACTGCAGCTAGCGCTGGGGAAAACGAGAAGGACCCAGGCGAGCTGGAGAGGTTTTCCTGGAACCCGCCAAAGATAAACATGAATGAAGGAAAGAAACAGACTCATCGACCCCCCACGCGATCGCCCACAAAATGAAACATTCACTTAAGCGTGGAGAATGAGAAGTTGTACTACAGGCCAGATCTTAAGGAAACAGTTCCACGATTCACTTGGCGCTGAGTTATCTCACTATGTGTTTAAAGCGGGGAAAAAAGAAAAACGTCATCTTTTCTACACCCAAGGCCCCCCTCCCACTTTCCAATTTCTGTCACAGGCGCCATCTTTAGTTCTGAGTCACCAGGGATGGAGAAGTACTTGGCAAATCACTCTTTGACTCTTCAATTTTCTGCAGTTGTAGTCACGCACTATAATCTGTTGCTTCATTTGTACAGTGACAGCGTTATGCATATTTCTTTGGAGGCCAGTTTTTCCATTCCCATTGGCATCACCACATGTTTCAAAGCATATCTCATTTGTTTACATGAAAGGTAGGTGGGGAAATAAATATATTAAGGCTAATGGGAGCCAAGTCTTTCCCTATGGGAGCCAAGTCTTTCCCTAACAGAAGGGAGAGGCAAATAGGGAAAGGAAGAATTGTGGTGTTGTTGTATTGTATGTGTCAGTGTAAACTCTGTTTTCAATATCTATGTAAACACAGAAATACAGCTAAAAGTATGTGTGTGTTTCTTATATACATTCATCCATCCATCTAGCCATCCATCCATCCATCTATCCAAGAAGCAATGATATCATAGTGCCTAGATCTCGGTTTCTAACCATCATTCTCTACTAAAAGTAAGTAGAACCCCGTGGAGAGATGGCTGATTCTAGAGCAGCATCAGGGAAAGTACAACATGAGCCTGGAAAATCTTGTTCAACCAGAAATGAAAGTTCTCACAGAGTGATGTAACATCAAAAGGACACAGAAACAAACTGGCAGGAGCGCACATTGGCCAGAGTACCGCTATAATGTTAATTATGATTTATTAAATAAAATAGAAATACTTGAGTTTATACTGAAATACATGCATGGATTTTTTTTTTTAATGGAGCCAAAGAAAAGCTCTTTCTTACATTAGAATGCTAATTAGTAAATGTTAAAGGAACATCACCATTCAGCAACTGTTACAGCAAAAACTGATTCAGACAAGAATCACCCATGTATACCTAAACTAGAGGGCAAGAGCTTTAAGAGGAATATAATATTTATATAGTCTCAAAATATCTTTCAACAAAATACTTGTTGATTACAAAAGGAAAAACAGAAACTTGACAGCACAGAAATCTGGCACTAATGACCAAAGGTACTATCCACAGTAATGGGACAAATTACTTATAACACACTTCTGTGATATTTCAGCCCAAAATACATCACCTAAAGCTAATCCTGAAGAAAGATCAGACAACCCCAAATTGGGGGACAGTCTACAAAATCATAGGACTATATACTTTCAAAAGCATCAAGGTCAGAAAGGACCTGGGAATGACTAAAGAATCTTTTCATTAAAAAAAACTATTATTAATAATGTTGGTGGTTTCTCTTTGTTTTTTTCATGCTTTTTCTGACATAACTTCCCTATTGGTGATCAAAAGCATTTCTTTATCAACCTTTTTTAAAAAAATCAAGTATAAGAATGCTGTTTTTAATTCCTGACCAAATAAAAGTTTTGCAAGGAAAAAAAAAAAAAAAAAAAAAAAAAAAAAAAAAAAAAAAAAAAAAAAAACACTATTAAAAAAAACAACAAACTATTATTATTAAATTTATTGGAATGATATTAGTAAAGTTACATAGGTTCCAGGTGTACAATTCCACAACTAAAGAATGTTTTCAGATTATAGGAGACTGAAGAGATAAGACAACTAAATGGAACATCTGAATTGGATCCTTTGCTATAGAGGAGATTATTGGGACAACTGACAAAATTTGAAAGGGGTTGTGGATTAGATGGCATTATTTCAAAATTGTTAATTTCCTGATTTTGATGACTATATTCTGGCAGTATAGGAGATACCTTGGTTTTTAGAAAATACTGAACTATTGAAAGGTAATGAGGCTTCATGTCTACAAATTAAATGGTTCAGAAAAAATATATATAAATAGAGAAGTAAATAAAAACATACATGATATATGTACATATAGACAGAATGGTAAAAATAAATGAAATATGTCCATAATTGAAGGATTTGGGCAAAGGTGTGAGTTCTTTATACCATTCTTATAATTTTTCTATAAGTTTTAAAATATTTTTAAATTATAAAAATTATTTTAAATGTACTAAGGTTTCTAGCTCAGGCAACTAGGTGGAAAATGGCTACTTAACTAACAATGGAAAGACAAGAAAAGTAGGTATGGAGGAAAAGATGTTTTAATTCCAGTGGGATTACGTATGTAGCAAACATATTAATGAGCCCCATTCTAACTGGAGAAATCAGATATGTTACTTTGCTCTCATTAACTAAGAGTGCAAGACTGAGGTCACTACAGTTCCTAGAGAGGCAAGTAACTGAGATTCATAGTGGTACTACTACTAATAAAATTGGACAACCATTCATGAAAATAGATTTTGGTGTTTTCAAAGTATTTAATAAATAAAAAATTGCAAATTTGTTGAATAAACCAAATGTGGTTGATACACAAAATATTTAATCTCCAGTACAAGATGTGCACTGACCAATCAGAACAGATACTGGCCTTACTGTTTCTATAAGTTTAGTAGGGCTGCCGTACAAAGTACCACAGACTATGTGACTTAAATAAGAGAAATTTATTTTCTCAGTTTTGGAGGTTAGAAGTCCAAGCTGAAGGTGACAGTAGGTTGGTTTCTTCTGAGGCTTCTCTCCTTGCTTGTATATGGCTGCCTTCGCCCTGTGTCTACATAGTCTTCCCTCTGTATTTCTTTATGTCCTAATCTCTTCTTAGAAGGATATGTTAATCATATTGGGTTAGGGCCTACACTAATGACCTAATTTTAACTTAATTACCTCTTTAAAGACTATATCTCCAAATGCAATTACATTCTGAGGTACTGGAAGTTAGGATTTCAACATATGAATTCGGGGAGGGTTACTACTCAGCCCATAACATTGCTGGTATAGGATTCTGCACATAGTATAACAGAACGTGATGAGTGAACTCTCATTTAGAACAAACCAACTATATAAATATATGACATAGGCAAACAGATTTTCAGTATGGGCTAAGTATTAGATAGTATTAAAGAATCTTTGTTAATTTATTAATAGATGCAATAATGGTATGGTTATGTAAGAATATGAGTTTCTAAAGTGCATAGAATAGAATGACAAGATGTCTGAGACTTGCTTTAAAATAATCTAGAAAAAAAAAAGATGGTGGTACAATGACACATATATACCAGTATCTACGTTGCAATAGTTGTTAAAGCTGACTTATAGATACCTGGTATTTTATTACACCTTTTTTACGTGTATTTAGAAATTTTCATAATAAGCAGGAACAATAAAAGTAGGAAAACTCCTCGAAAATTTGAAAGAAATAGAAACATGAAAGAGAGGGCAAGAATACTCAATACCATCACCCAAAGAAAATTTCAGTGAGCTTTGTTGGCAAATTTCTTTTCAGTCTGTATTCTACTCATGTTCTAATTTTGTTCATACCATACGTCAGATGTTTATTTCTGCTTTATTCAATTAATTGTAATTTCATTTCCATGCTGCTATGAATGTCATATTAACTTCATCCCCAGGTAAAAATTCTAACTTTCTTAAAATTGTTCATATGTGCTTATAATAAAAATTCAAACAATCATCCAGATGTTTATAAAGTAGAAATGGAAAGTCTGCAATATGTCAATCACTAGTAATATTGTTTTATACATTCTTACCTACTTTCATGTATATACTAAGCATGCATTATTAAGACAACTTCATATTGTAGATTTTGTCCTGCCACCTTGTTTTTGTCTTTATCAAGCATTATTATCCTAGTAAGCTTTTTATGTCATTCAGTTTAATGGCTTCTATCTCATTCATTTTAATGGCTTCATACTATTCCAGAGTCTCTGTATCAATTATAATAAAAATGCCACAGGTGATATGGTGGTTTTTACTTTCAATTAAGAGAGCTTTCATATAAGTCTCTAATTTTATTATTAAATGTATTCCTTAGTATTTTACACAATTTGGGGGCTATTTTGAATGCAATAAATTTTCTTATTACATTTTCTAACCAGTGATTGTACATTTTACTGCATTTCTTCCTTCTAGGTCTTCATGGCCTATTTTTGCTAATCTCCTTGACCTAGTGATGTTGGAGTATCCCAGAGCTAACTTCCAGGACCTCTTCTCTACACTTACTAGTGTGGTAATCTCTTCCAATTTCTAGAATCTCATTGTCATTATTCCCAAAATAATCATTTTGTTGTTGTTGAGTTGTATGTAATATAATCAAATAATCATTGTAGATTATTCCCAAAAGTATCTCCCTAGTCCATTCCCTCCTAAACTTCAGACTCATATCCAACCTCATGCTAGATATTCCATTTAAGATGCCTAGTAGGCATCTCAAACTCAGCTTTTCTGACACTGAACTCCTAATTTTATGCCTACTCAGACAAACCCCACTTGAAGCTTTCTCCATCCCACCTAATGGCAGCTCCATTTTTCCAGTTACTCAAGCCAACCACCAAACACCTTGGGATAATCTTTAACCTTTATCCTTTTCTTATACTCCATATACAACCTATTAGGTTATAACAGATTTGAACTCAAATCCCATATGTTTATAAATCAGAGGGAAGATTGTTTTTCTCTACACAAATTTTAGCCTTGACTTTCAAACCTCCTTTTCACCCTTTGCTGGTGTAGTCTTTTGGGGGTTCCAGGTTTATGCAAACATCTTAATTCCTATACTGAACAAGGCCTCACATCCTTTGTTTTAGGAGACCTTTACATTTTGGGATTGCATTCAGGGTATCAGCAAATGCTCCTGCGGGTAGGAATGCCTTTGGTCCCTACTTACCACTCTTATTTTGGTTCTCTCTTCTGTTTGGGCACCCGAGAAGTTCTTTTATTTTTCCAAGAGCCAAGCGGTGCAATTTAGTCAGCATTTTGAGATGATTTCAGTTTTTTGTTATTTTGTTTTTCCTCCAGATTATCTCTTTGATATATTGGATAAAAAATAATTCCTTCTCTCAATACAACACGTATGTCAGGGATTCTTGAGTTAGTAGTAATTGTCTGGTAATAGTAATTTTCATTCAAATTTAGCAGATGATTTACTGAAATAACTGAGTCTTTCTTATAAACTTTTTGTGGTGACATGCTAGATAAGCCTATCGATATGGGTTAGGTCAGAATCTGCTGAGCAACCCACAGTATAAAAAGCTGTTTATGGATTTATTGTCTACACATAATACCGTTTTATTTGGAAAATGTTTTGATTAGGTCTTAGAAGGCCCATGAAAAATGAAAACTGCTGAGGAGACTAAGGAAAGATTTTTTTTGAAAATTTGTTTTCAGCATATCTCAATCTAGTGCTTTAAAACAATGAGCACTAGATGGCAGCAAATCGATACGTATCTTATGGGTGCCTAAAAGGCCCCAGTTTAAAGATATGGAAGGCCTTATTATTAGGTCTCTTTATGTACCCATTTGTTATCCAAAGTATTTAATTACTGATGTTTAATTGATGAGTTTGAATTTATAATAGTTGATGATTGCCAGGAACCAGCCTGGATGAACAAAGTCCCTGAGTTTGAGCGGTGGAAATTAAAGACAGACAAAATTGTCAGCCGACTGTCCTCAATAGGAGCAGCCCAAATAGCTTTATTGCTTGCCTTATATATATAAGGTGACCAGATGTTCCGCTTTGGGCGGGACAGTCCCGATTTTTAACAATTTGTCCCGCGTCCCACGGCGTTTTAAAAAAGTCCCGATTTTTGGAAAGAATGCACGACAAGCTAGGAATCGGCGGGAGATAGACCAAATTTTTAATCAAGAACACCCTCCCCCAGGTCAATGGTGTCCGGCTTTACCAATGTTAAAATCTGGTCACCTTACTTATATAGCAAAAGTTAACGTCATTACAAGGAATAGGGAAGAGATTAAGAGACATTCCTAAAGTACAGGGTAGGTTATTCATTAGCATAAGCAGATTTGTTATCAGGAACAAGCAGACCCTTCCCCATACATATCTTTTTAACCCCGGCCTAGTAACCAATCAACTGGTCTGGCCTTCATGCGGAGCTGCATGTACACATTCTTTTCTATAGATAATCACAAGGGGAGGTGAAGGGGGCGCTGAGGCCTTGCCATTAAGGCCCCCAGAAACCTTTCTGTTCAGGCTCCTGACCAGCTCCCAACAGATGATGAGACATATTTAATTCTAAGGCTGAAAAATACAGTTTCTAGATTAATAAATATAGTACAGAATGGTGCCTATTCTACCAGAGTCTGTCTAGCCCTTTCTTATGGTTACAGACCAATTTCTAGACAACTCATCTTTCATCCACTAGAGAAGCCCTGATTGAGCAAAAGGCACATCTCACTGTTCCTGAGTTGTAAGGCCTTTTGTGGCTGCTAATGCTTAAATTTTTATCTTGTTACTCAAATGGCATGTTTTTACTAAATTGAGAATGAACTTCATCTCGTATGAAGTGTGAAAATAGGGGCTTCCCAAACTCTGTTGTGAATAGCTACCAGGCTTCCTTCTCTGAGAAACTCAGGTCAGATGTCTCTACCACAAATAAGAAGGGACTTTTCTTACTTTCATATTTAAGACTATCTTTGTATAATTAGTATTTAAAATTGAAAAACACATAAATTAGCTTCATGAGCCCATTTCTTTTCACCTAACCTGAGATAATTTATAATTTTGTGTCTCTTAAAATGTTTAGAATAAATTATTATTAAACCAAGGCACCGATAGTACAGAGAGATTTATAAGGGAAAATGGCAAATCCCTGGTTCACCACTTCCTTCCCACAGTGTTGCTCCTGAGAGTTATTTCCTTTAAACAGTTTCCGCTTTTGTTTCTTCAGGTGATTACCTCTGTTAAAGAGAGAACCACAGGCCCCAAATGGCATAATTTGTGCTAAAAAAGGCCATGATACCGAAGTTTAATAGATGATCTACTTGCTGTTTTAACCTTTCCCAGAAATATAATCTTTATCAGTCTGGATTTTCTGGCCAAGTGCCGGGAATCTGCCACTTGGGTCCTCTCCCATTCCTCACAGAAAGAAGACACAATCTGCATGATAAAAACTTTTGCCTTCACACCATCCTTCCGCAGGATGTCCTAGTCTAAACATAATCCTTTGTAAACAGCTCCGTTGTTCTAACAACCCTTCTTTCTACAAAAACCTTCCTTCCTTTTTTTTTTTTACAACCCTTTTTGCTTGCTTGGTGGGATGCTGTCCGGTTCAGGAATCCCCTAATAAAGTCAATTAGATCTTCAATTTAGTGGGTTGATTTTTTTTTTTTTAACATTTCTCTACCTCTTACCACTATTTCTTGATTCATCAGTTCTAAATATTGCCTGAGTTTTAAATATTATCTCTCTTAGCTAAGTGGGACAATTTAACTCATTTGCATTGCCTTTTACCTTTCTTATCCATCTCTTCCCAATGAAGTCACATAAGGAAGCAATAAAGCATAATGAATAAATAAATGGACACATTCTGGAATCCCACTTCCACATTTACCAGCTGTGTGACCTTCGGCCAGTTACTTAATTGCTCTGAACCTTTTTCCTCATCTATAACATGGGGATAATAATAGTTTATTTTTAGCCTTTTTTAAACATAAGAATAAATAGCAATGTAGGAATTTGAGCCCCAAAGGAGTCCAACCAATTGGGCATTGGGCATTTTCCCCAAGTCCCCAGGGAATTTTTTCTGCTGGTCATACACCTGTATCAGTACCTTCTTTTTTGGAAGTTACCCTCTGTAGGTTTTTCAAAGTGTGTGCATGCACATGGCTTTGTGTTTAGCCTCCCAATTTTACAGTGACCTGTGGATTTTTATGCCCAGGAACGTAAAGGGAAGGATTGAGTAATAGTTACCTGTGATTTGAGCTGTGAAAAAAAATAATTGGTGTCTATGAGACCTCAAACTATTTGTATTATTTAAAAGTAGGTTTTTAAAAGTTGATTTTACAAGATACATTCCATTTCTATTTCATTTGCAGAGACATGATGCAATTAAATCTGGAAGTATGCCTCGTGTTCTAGTTCTGAAACTGTATCACTTCAATGTTCACCACTGAATATTAATAACTAAACAAGTAGAATTTTAAAGTTCATGTTTTCCTCTACCCCATGGGTTTTAAAACTAATTACAAAATTAATATGTATTTATTACAATAAATCAAACACATGGAGGTGTGCAAAAAGACAGTTGGAAGCCCCTCCCTTTGCAGACCAAATTGTCTTTGCAAGACACACACGGAAGTGAAGGGTTCCAAAATACATTTGAAAGAATGTCATGATTAAGGAAGCTGCGATGGCTCAGCAGGTTGAGTGCTCACTTTGCAGCCCTGGGGCTTGCTTTGCAACCCTGGAGATCCAGGATTGAATCCCAGCCCCAGCCTATGGGGACCCAAATGCTGAACTGGGGTGTGCTTCCATGTGGGAAGCCCCCAGCTCAGTTCTCACACTGCACAATCCCCGCCCACCTGTGTGGAACAAAACCATATTGAAAACTGATGACATACAGCTATGGAGACTGCTCTGGGCCCTCCCCCTTCTCAATGTCTCTCTCTGTCTCTGTCTCTCTCTGTCTCTATCAAAAACAATAAAATAAATTTAAAAAAAATGTCATGATTGATATTTCAGAAGGACCATTCTACAAGTGACTATGGGAAAAACGAGAAACTTTTGGACTTCTTTATTTTGTGTCTAGTATTTTTATTAAAATTGGCATTACAGACTGTATATATGTCAAGATTATATTTTATTCAAAATGTATATGCATATGTTTTTTTATATTATTGTAGAATTATTTTACATTAAAATTTCAATTATTACTTTGGAAATGTTTCCATGCTCATATCAGGATATAATGTTTATTATGTAATAATTGCATTCTATTTCATTGTACTAATAAACCATCTTGCTGATTCATTCTTCTACTGCTAAATAATTTATAAATTTCCCATTAAATATATAAGTATATTTTTAAAAATAGTTTATTTCTTAGAGGATAATTATGGGGATAAATTAGTAAATATATTTAAAGCACTAAACAAGTGTTATATTTACTATACCTAATTCCCCATTTGGTTATCTTTGTAAGTTTAAATAACATACTTACGCCTGTATTTCGGATCAACTACATATCACATTTCTTGTCTCCCACTTTTTGAGATGAAGACATTGGCAGTCTTACACTTCTCCTTCACTCTCCCCCTTTTTCATATTTCAACCTCAGCTCCTATATTTTTTTATCTCTTAATTGGTTGTTTCATTTTCTAGGAGATTTTTTCAAATTTATATTCTAACCAGCCATTGAAAATTTTACTTTAGCAATCTGAGAGTTTTGCCTGATCTCTAGTGTTTGTTTTTATTAGGATTTTAAATATTGAAAAAATTATTGACTGTTGTGTTAGCCAGGGTCCAGCAGGGACAAAAACTGCCACACTAATAATTTAAATAGAGAAAGTAATTGTGAGCGAAGTCCAAGATGTATTAGTTACTAAAAAGGTTAAAGGGGAACTCTAAGGTATAAAGAGGTAGTTACTACCTCCAAGGTTGAGGAGAAAGTGAATTAGGAAGGGACTTGGAAATTTCCAAGGAAGGTGTCTAAGGGAAGAGATTCAGACACCTTGAGGAATGAGCATGGTTGCTACAGCAACACCCAGCCCTGATGCTGAGGTGAACACTGGCATGACCTCTGCTGGAAAATAGGAGCAAAACAACACCTTCTGACCTTCCAGTACCCCTTCAGTGTCCTGTTGCAGCAGCATCTACATATTGCTAACTGGCTCAAGGAAGGTCATCGCATTTCCTTAGGCAATGCAGGATTAATCCCCTGAGTTGGTGAAGAGGCCTCATCCGTTGGGGGTGCAAAGGCTGCTTCCACTGGCAAAGAAGACCCATTAGAATTTAGGGGCTCTATGTCCCCAGCATCATCAGTGTCTTCCCACATATCTCCATTTGAACTTTTAAGAGCCTCTTCTTTCCCAATCAGTGTCCTCACTTTAACAATAACGTCTTTGAGGCTGGGCGTTCAACTTGCATTATAATTCAGCCAGCTGCAGAGTGAGGTTCTGCTTTTGATTTTCAGCAATTTCAGCCCTGTGGCTTCAGCAGAAAAAACCTCCTCAGGGCATCTATAGAAACTTTTAGGTCATTTCTGTGAGACTTAATATTTGCTTAACACATTCTTTAACTTGACAAATATTTGTTGAACGCTAATTACATGACTTTGTGAACAAAAAGACAAAGATCCCTTTTGCGGAGCTGACATGATAAATATAAATGAATGGTGAATTTCAATGTAGTCTTGGCTTTAAGTTTAGTTAAAAAAAAAATTAATGTCTCAAACTGATAGCTTTTGCATAGGCATGCCCAATATGCAGATACTACATGGTATCAACCTATAGACACACCACCAAGATGTTACTCAAGGGAGACTCAAGTTCAGCAGAAGGTCAGGATTTCTATTCCTGCCAATAAACATGTCTGGAATTCATCTACTGCCCTAAGCATGCTGTTCAGTGAGCCTGTGTCAACATCTATGTGAACACCAATATTAAGTTCCTTGGTCTTGACCCCAACTCTACTAGGTGACTAGACTCTTGCCTCTGTTCTGTATTTGCACTTCATTCTTTGCTGATAATGGATTCCAGCCCTGAACCTCAGCCAAATAGTCAGCCTAGGAAGCTCACTAGTCTTGCCAGCCCCTTCTTTCTCAGGAAGCTGGATCCTATCCCAAGGTTTCCCCCTTTGCAGTTCACTGGCTAGGGCCTTCTTACAACTCATACAACCCCTCTCACTCCAAACATAAAACTGTCATCCTCGGGATAATAACAATTCCTACATAATCAACATCTGGTAAACCTTGCTGCTACCTGGCACATTGGAGATGATGACTGGGAACATGAAGCAGAAGTGGACTCAAGTTTGGTGTGTTCCTTTAGAAACTGAAATTGGATAGAGCTCTACCCATCAGGCTGGCCCTGCCCCTCCCAGAACGGCTTACTCCCCTCTCTCCTGCAGGACTGCAGCTGGGACAGTCTTCTGGATCTGCTGCCATGGCCAATCAGATCATGGTAAAAAAGAATAAGACTTCTCAGCATTATGTAGAGCCTGCTTTCTAAACAGTTTTTTAGATTTTAATACATCTTAATTATAGTTATAGGTAACACTTTATCCTTTCTTTAGCACATTCAGCCTCCTGCAAAATAATCATCGTTAAAAATTGTCTAAAATTCAGATACTGTGCCAAATGTTTATACTTTTTTTTTTTGCAAGCAATATGATCCTAATCCAACATATCATGTAGAGCGCAGATCAGTGTTTCTTCTAACTTCAACAGTGATAAATATTTATGAAGCCTCCACTATGTTTATGGTACCATACCAGGTACTCCTATAACTGTTTTTTCTTTCTAGGAAAAATAAATTTTAATATGGATAAGCCCAAACTCATAAAACTGGACTGACTACTTCTTAAAAATTCAACATGCTGCAGCTGTGTCCTTAACCCTGATTCAAACAGGATGAAATAAAACATTATTATTGTTGGGAATAAACACTGTTTGATTAAATAGCCAAAGTGAAAATTGTCTTTAAAAGCCATAACAGGGGAAGCCAGGATGGCTCAGTGGGTTGGGCGCTCACTTTGCAGCGCCAGGGACCGGGGATCAAGTCCTGGCCCCGACCTGTGTGGAACCGTATGCTGAACTGGGAGCTCCCCCAGTTCAGTTCTCTCTCTGTCTCTGTCTCTGTATCTCTCTCTCTCCCTGTCAAAAATAAATAAATAAATAAATAAATAAATAAATAAATAAAATAAAACGTTCCTTTAAAAAAAAAAAAAAAAAGCTATAGCAGGGGACGCTGGGATGGCTCAGTGGGTTAAGCGCTCGCTTTGCAGCCCCGGAGACCGAGGATCAAATCCCAGGCCCAGCCTGTGCAGACCCATATGCTGGACTGGGGTGTGCCCCCAGTTCAGTTCTTGCTGGGGTCTATGTAGGAGGCTCCCCGCCCAGTTCCTGCCCTGCGTAGCCCTGTGCCCACCTGTGGAGTGAAACTATATGGAAAACTAATGTCAACTATGGAGACTGCTCTGGGCCCTCCCCCTTCTCTCTGTCTCTGTTTCTCTCTGTCAAAATTCAATAAAATCTTACCCAAAAAAATTGCAAAAAAAAAAAAAAAAGCCATAGTATATATGTGTAAACAGTGTACTTGAGCTACACGTTACTCTGCTTTCTGTGACATTCAGAAATTAAGGGTGGCTTACCATTAATATTAAAGACATTTAAAGATGCTCGCCTTTCCTACTCTTTTCAATTGAAAGTATACGTGAGCCTTATTTGCAATAAAAAGATAATATTTTACTTCTTTTTGATGTACCAATTTTGCCAAATAATGTCTGGAGTAAATTAGCTTTGAGTTTTTGAATTAAAAATGCTGTTCCAGATATTTAGCAGATGTAACACATATTTATACTTTCTAATACCCTTACCAGAATGAAGATGAAGCCAGAGACACTTTTTTGCTGTTGTTGTCTGTATAGGAAGAATGTTGAATTCTGATTAAATTTTGAACAATGAAGACTTTTTGGTTTTTGTTTTTCAAATATGTATTAGTGCAAAACAGACTGAAATGTGAGATGCACCAGGTCTCTTTAATGATTTTACATACCTGTGTGATGATATTTGAAGTAGAAATATCAATATTTTGATTTTATACCCCAAATGTTATATCTGTGAACATAAAAAACTTTGTTCAAGTACTAATAAATGATCCAAGTTTTAGATTATTCTGCCATTATTCCAACATATTTCCTATAGTATTTTGCTCTAACACTGACCCAGACATTTATGATTCAAGACGATATTTCATAGATAAGCTTAATTACCTTGTATAGGAAAGCATTTGGTCTTCAATAGTTCCAGAAGCAAGTAAATGGTAATAGTATTACAAAATAGACATTTCTGCAGATAAGGGAGCTAAACCCAATTAAAGATAACTTCCACAATTAGCACAGACTCCTAGTTTCATTAATAACTGTCCATTTTTAATAAAAGCTCTGCTTTCCCCATAATTTATTGGAGAAGTTAGTTGAGAAAGGTGCTCCTTCCCATATCATCATTTTCTGTTCAATACTGTTAGTTTATGAATAATAATTTTCTTGTTTGTTGAGTCAGATAGCATAAAGTTCAGATGCAGGTTAATCTTTCTCAAAAAAAAACTGATTAAATAAGAATGAATTGTAATTATCAGAGGTCACAATAGCAAATAACTTTTAAATTTTATGAGAAACTAACTTCATAGAAATTAATTAAATCATAGAATCCACTAGTAGGAACTGTAAGCACTAACAATTCAGTAAGTTCTTGCTATATGTTTGGTATTTTGCTAAGTGTATTGTATATTTTATATCACTCAATTCTCATGCGACTCCTATGAAGTTCTGCTTTTATTATCCTTATTTTAATACAGTGTTCCCTCGCCACTTGGCGTTTCATGTTTTGTGGCTTCAGTGCTTCATGGGTTTTTCCAAAATATTCATCAAAAAATAAAAATGAAAAAATACCACCATGTCGGCAGCCACATGGCGGAAAGGAGCGTTGTTTCCTGTGGATGCGCGAGAGAGAAGGATCCCTGCATGTCAAATAAGGAGCTGAGCTGACTCAGAGTCCATCCCACGGGCTCTCATAAAGGCGCCTGATTGGTTTCCGGTGCGACATCGACCCATGAGAGCACGAGTGGCTTGATCCCTGTGAGCTGATTGTCTGCGCGTCATCGCAGCCTCACCTAGCATCTTCTCTTGTTGTATCTCGCCAGTCTTGTCCATGATGTTGACTGTCTCGCATACTGTATTTTAGTGTGGTGTGGGCGATCACTTGTTTTGTTGAAGTGATCACTTTTTTTATTAATTAAGCCCTTATAATGCTGCCTAAGCGCTGTGCCCCTGCGGAAGCTTCCTCCGGGGCGCCCAAGAGGAAGAAGATGATGCCCATCAGCAAAAAAGTGAAACTTTTAGATCTGATCAAAGAGGGCAGAAGTGATGCATCTGTGGCACACCGTTACGGGGTGAATGAATCTACAGTGCGGTCCATCAAGAAAAAGGAAGCAAACATCCGCAAAACGGCTTCAATAACCTTCAATAAAGAAGCGAAACGTGTGGTAACTCCGCGTAATAACAGAATTGTGAACATGGAAGCTGCGCTGGCATTGTGGATTGCTGATGGCAGGAAAAAGACAGTGAGTTTGGACACTAATATGATCAGGACAAAGGCCAAAGCTCTCTACGACCCAATCTTGCCCGATGACGACCATGAAGAGGCTGAAGAAGGTGCTGACGAACCTCAAGCCAGTACTAGTGCTGCCAGGAGGGATTCGCCTCCTCGAGGACGAGGCTTTTCAGCCAGCAAAGGCTGGTTCGAAACATTTTAAAAAAGATACGGCCTCAGAAACATGCTTCTGTGTGGTGAGGCTTCCTCTGCTGACAACGATGCTGCTTGTCGTTACGTGGAGGAAAAGTCTCCTAACCTCATCAGTGAGGGAGGCTACCCCTCCCTCACTGAAAACGAAGAAGAAGATGAAGAAGAAACTGAAAAGCGTGGCCTTACCCTGGAGAATCTGCAACCATTGTGCAACATGGCAAGAGCGATGCAACAATTTGCACAAGACATTGACGACAATATGGTTCGAGCTGTCGAGTTCAGCCATCGCGTTGACAGGGTTCTGTCCTTGTACAGGGGAATTTTGAAGGAAAAGAAAAAACAAAGACAACAACGACCCATCACCATGTTTCTCTCCAAGGTAAAGCCCCGGCTCTCCCGTCAGCGCCTCCAGCAGAAGCGTCTCCGAGGGAGCCTAAAGCTTCTGCGAGTCACGTGAGAGCCTCTCCTCCGCCACCCACACAAGACTCTTCGCCTCTCTCAGAAAGCAATGTTTATTTATTTATTTTTTTTTTTTTTTCATTTTTGACAGAGACAGAGAGATACAGGGAGATGCAGAGACAGAGAGAGAACTGAACTGGGGGAGCTCCCAGTTCAGCATGGGCCGGGGCCGGGATTCGATCCTCGGTCCCCGGCGCTGCAAAGTGAGCGCTTAACCCACTGAGCCATCCCGGCTTCCCCTCAGAAAGCAATGTTGATTCATGTTTATTACTGTATAAGGTTTTGTCATTCACCTTATTCATTAGCACTGACACATTTAAGTCAATACGTATACTGTTGTCATTTTTGTCTTAAATGAGTAAAGTATGAATACTGTTTACATATTTAAAACATTCTTGTACCCGCATACACGAACATTCCTAGGGGCAAATCCTACTTCGCGGTTTTTCAGCTTTCGAGGAAGGTTCTGGTCCCCATTAACCGCAAAAAACGAGGGATTGCTGTACTGCCGAACCTGATGCTACAAAGAGAAGCAGTGTGCCCAAGGACAAACAACTACCGGGTGGGGAATGGGGGATCTGATGGGGGTAATCTGACTCAATTTCTCTGCTCCAGTAGTGTTTTGTTTGTGTCTCTATTAACACGTATGTCATATCTTCCTGTTGTGAATCGGAGACGCAGGGACGACCCTGGCACCAGGAATGTCTTGAAAAATCAAGCTGAGCAGATGGCCAGCTCTCTTTGCTTAATCTTGTGAAGAGCTTTCCTCACTGCTGGCTTTTTATTTATATTCCATTAGTACAAATACATATGTGATAACAATAATCAAAACACATAATCAAGGAAACACAGGTACAGGAGTATATTCTGTTCCCGTAAAAACAAAATTAGAGAGTTTAAGATTCCCTTTAAGCTTCATAAAACGTTCTCCAGCATTTCTTTAAGCTTCAGCACATAATCTCCAGCATCTGTTTTTGCCTCTTCAAAAATTCCTCTTACTTAGCATCCATCTCAGCTTCTGCTAAGATTCTCTGAGAATGCCTCTCAGCTTCAGCTAAGATTCCCTGAGAATGATTCCTTCATTCTCAGACCCTGTTCCCCTAATCAGGAAGTACTTGTCCTTCCTTTCATATGTAGATACCCTTCTTCTTTCAGGTTCCTTGAGGCTTGTTTACACTATCCTATCACGAGGCTGACCATAAGCCAGCCCTGTTTTCAGGGCTGCGGTGTCCTAGGTATGAAGCAGTGTTCCAAGACTCAAGCCACCTAGCTTTTGACTTTCCAATTCCTTTTCCCTACAGTTCCTTGAGACCTGTATACACAATCTTGTTACAAGGCTAACCTTAAGCCAGCCCTGTTTTCAGGGCGGCGGTCCCCTACTTATCAAGAAAGTGTTCCAAGAAGACTCAAGTCACATAATTTTTAACTTTCTCTACATAATTTTTAACTTTCTCTACATCTTCCTTGTTAACTCATAAGCTCATTGAAAGGGAAGACCGTCTCTTTTTAAATCTTTATGTTCATCAATGGCTTTGAGCACAATGGAAATCTCCAAATGTTTGGTGAAAGGAACATCAACAAAAATGTAGTAACAATGCTGTGACATATATTAATTTTTTTTTTTTTTTACTTTTTAAGGGTTAAATAGTGTCACCAATATGATTGATTCACTGGATTGTTGCCTAATGTATTTTAAAGATCCAAGGTATTAGATTGATTCTAGTATTACAGATCGGATCACCCAAAGTCATTTGCTACTCATTTACTATTAAAGTTATTGGACATAAATGAAATGGCCTATAAATTCCTTGGTAAGATTTTGCTGCCAAGGGGTTACAAACATTCTTTCAACAAATATTTATTAATCATCAACTGTGTACCAAGTGTTATTGCAACTGGAAATGCAGTGGTGACAAGTAAGACAAAGTCTCCATTTTTATGCAGCATGGAAGTGGGGATGGGGGTGAGGTTGAAGTGGGAAACACATCAGTTAATATTAGGCTGCCATAATTATGTATGTGATGCTTCTACTACAGTGCTGAGCACACAGTAGGGACTGAATATGTATTACCCCTCTGCTTCATGCTGGGACCATCTCTCAAAACTTTAACCTTAAGTGAAGAACACATTAAACAGACCTAAATTTATGCAGAAAAGCAACAGCATTAAAAATGCGATTCACTTGTTCTGACATTTAATTCAGAGATATGACATTCTAAAGGACAACTGACCCACATAAAGCATTTCTTTATTAAGTTGTTTTCCATTCCATTCCATTAGTTGTGTTAGTTTTACATAAGAAAGTACTCTGTTTATTTTGCTAATGTATATTTGTAAATATGCATTATTAGAGACATTTTTATATCTTGTATTATTTTTATATCTTGTGAATATTATAGAACCGTTTTCAATGGTTTAAAACACAAGATTTTTTCTTTGGAAACCACGTTGTAATTATTAAACATTCAAGGTAAACCATTTATTTTACAATTGTTTATATTTTTAGAGTCCTGTATGAAGGTTTCTTCTCTGGTTCTCTAGCTACCCTTATTATATACATTCACTCAATGAATTTATACTGTGGTCACAGCAATGGAGGAAACAAATAGGTAAAAGTCTGACTCCAGAGAGCTTCAGAGAGTTAGAAAATAAAGCAATACATCAGTGAAATATGTTAAAGGGTGACAAGTTCTATGGAGTAAAATAAAGCAGGAAAGAGAGTGCTCAGAAACATTCGGAATTTCAAACACTCAATTTTTAAACTAAAAATACATAGGACTTCTGTGCTAGTTACTTTGTCTGCCATTCCACCTCCTCGTGCAGATACATTCTGTTTGCCCAAGAGGCTAAACTTTACTGACTATATCAGGGCATTCTATCACCTCCCACTCCCTCTCTGCCTTCCAGCTGGGTTCAGCCAAGTGACAGCAAGGCAGGATATGGAAAAGCAGAAGGAGAGTGTGGAAGGAATATTTGTCCTGCCTTTTCCAACTTCATCATAGTTCTAGTAATGTCTGCATTACTCAAAAACCATGGCTCATCGCTGAGTAGCTCCTTGTCCATAGTTTCCCCTCTCACCAGCCTCCCTAACTTTAGTATATTTTTATTTATTTATTTATTTTGACAGAGAGAGAGAGAGAGAGATACAGAGACAGAGAGAGAACTGAACTGGGGGAGCTCCCAGTTCAGCATATGGTTCCACACGGGCCGGGGCCGGGATTTGATCCTTAGTCCCCAGCGCTGCAAAGTGAGCGCTCAACCCACTGAGCCATCCCGGCTTCTCCCTCCCTAACTTTATAGCTCAGGTTTAATGGATTGGTAACATTGTTTCACTTGTGCTAGCCTCTATGTATTTCACCTACCCTGTTGGTATTCTCAATTCTGTTTACACACTGGGAAATAGTCCTTTCATTAAACTCTCTTTGGAGTGTGCCATTCCCTTTCTTACTCTGATACTGGTAGCTCCTAAATTATTTCAAAAGAAATGGTAACAGTAATGTCCTCTAAAAATTTTTATATAAAGATCCTAGTTGTTCATCATATTCAATACCAAATAAATTACAAACTTATATAATCATAAAGCAAATGATTAATAAATGATGTTATTTCAGCATGCTAAGATGTTTTTTGTCTTTACAATAAGCCTTATGAAGATTGTAGTAAAACATGGAAATAGAAATAGTGCTCAAGGTGGGATTCTATTCACTCTAGAATTTCAACCATGTAAAAGTAACACAGGCTTGGATACAAATTGAAAGATAATATACAACTCTGAAGGTAATTATGTTTGAACGGTAGAACCTACTGATTTCTGTTTAATTTGAAAGTTTATATCATTAACAATTAAAGCTATTTCAAATGCTTTATGACTATCAGTATTAGAATATTAAAAAATTATACTTCTGTAAACTAAGATAAATGCTGTAAGCAAAGAAAAAGCAATTACTAAATTATCAAATTATTCTTAAATCTTAATTCTAAAACCTACCAATAAATTTTTTTTTTTAAGATTTATTTTGTTGTTTTTGACGGGGACAGAGAGAGAGACAGAGACAGAGAGAAGGGGGAGGGCCCAGAACAGTCTCCATAGTTGTATGTCATCAGTTTTTGACATGGTTTCATTCTACACAGGTAGGTAGGGACCATGTAGGATGAGAACTGGGCTGGGGGGTCTCCCGCATGGGAGGCACAACCCCTTTACTCAGGGGCCGAACTGGGGGTGGAGGGTGAGAACCAAACTGGGGGCTTCCTGCATGGGAAAGCACACCCCAGTTTAACATATGTGTTTGCACAGGCTGGGGCTGGGATTTGATCCTTGGTCCCTGAGGCTGCAAAGTGAGCTCTTAACCCACTGAGCCATCCTGGTTTCCCCCTGATAAATTATTCACAGACCCTGACTTTCATGGTTGAAATAAAGGTATTTTAAAATAGAAAATATTATTTTATGGATAGTTTTTTAGTGGCTTATAATCAAGGCACAATCTCTTAAACAAATGATTAAGTATAAGCAATGGAAAACTTGTTCACATCTGGGCAGCTATATTAGATAACCTGATTCTTAGCCTTGCAATGTGTATTCAACAGCCTTTACTATTTCTCTGTGCTTATGTTCTAAAATACTCAGATTGATTTCAGGTTAATACACTGAGAGTCATGAGACTGATCCCATGACTGGATTTTAGGGAGAAAAAAGAAAGAGGAATTAGTTAATTATTTGAACTTCAGGGACATTTTAGATTTCTCAATCAAGAATTTATTGAAAAATCTGATTCTTAAGGAATCACTTGAGAGGATATTTTGAAAAGTAATTTTCCAGAGTATATGGAAAACAGAGATAGTCTGATGAAATGCCAGTGATAAAAGTCCAAAGGACTATGCTCAAATCATCATGACCCTAGATCTGGTTGCTTGATGTTTTAATTTACTTCTAATAATTTTACTTCTCATTCAATAGCAAGGTTTAGCACAATATATTTTAGGTGATATTCTAATGTTTAGAAAAAGTCTTTTTGTCGGTTTTTGAGAGAAGATGAGAAAGAAAGTATGGGAGAGAGAGAAGGGGAAGGACACAGAGCATTCTCCACAGTTGTACATCATTAGTTGTTACATGGTTTCATATTGGTCAATATGTACCAATATGGGAGGCTGTGCAGGGCCGGAACCAAGCTGGGGGCTTCCTACATGGGAGCTGAGCACCTTTGCTACTGAGCCATCCAGTGGTTACCAGTTGTGCCTCAGTTCATCATGTGTGTTTGCATGGACTTGGGCTGGGGCAGGGAACTGAACCCTGGACCTTGACACTTCAAGACAAGCACTCAACCACTGAACTATCTCAGCATCCCTAATGCTTTTCAAAATACGAGGCAATAACTTTATCTCCTCTAACAGTTGTCACTCTTGAGGTGACCAGAATCATCAAACACCAAATTGTCATACCTTTGATGTAGAAGGAATTTTTGTCTTCTGTAAAAAGGGGTTGGACCAGGTGACCTAATCAGTATTTTCGAACCCAAATTTCAATAAAACTCACAATTCTATTTCTGCTTCTGACAATGAGGTAATTTGTCATATAAGTGATGAAGAGTAGTAAAAGGACCAAAAGGTAATTAAAAGTATTTAATATGCATGTTTCACCTTAATGCTATAGAATTAAACAGGGAATTACATTTGCTACTCATTTTTTCTGATATTCTTTTAGTAAGGTTACTTATTTGCTTATCTACTCTTTATGTGGGTAAAATTCTCTCAGTTAAGAAAACTCTCACCAATCAAAATGAATTTTTTATTGAAAACTGACCAATATGGATGAATTTTTCTGAATGCAAATACAGTTAAAATATTTTTATATAAAATCAATCATTGATGCTGGTCAATATTTACCATGTATTTCTGTTCAGTTTTTACTAGGCATCAAATTACAGCATAGAAATCTATACAAATAATTAAGAATATATAGAATAGGATTACAAAACAATAGTAATGCTTTCTTGTGGTGCCATGGAGTTATATTATATTAAAATCTTTAACATATGAGAAACAAGAAAAAGAATTAATAACAAAAATCAAAATCAACTCAGAAGAAAAACAGAACTCTAGACCAATTTATTTATTAAGTCATTTTTTTTTTTAACTTAGTTACCTCATAAAGGTTAAAATAGATTAGTGATTTCATGAAACTGTGTTAATTAACTCTGAAGTTGGAAGTATGCAGAAAAACCAAGTTTGACTTACTCTTTATATTTTGCATGTGGATGACAAGTTTGCTAATCACAAAAGACAAAAGAATTACCATAGTGATTACTCTGCTGGCAAGAACCTGGTTCATTAAGCCTACCTAGAATCCTGTCCTTCCCTGTGATACTGTTGGACAGTTTGTTGGTAAAAAAAAAAAAAAAAAAATTGTTCTTCTCATTAACCATAAATATATTAGGAATCTAGTCAGAAGATGTTCCAATTCATTTTATTATTCATTATAGACCTAATGATATTAATATTAACTAGTTAGTATAAAGATGATGCCTTTTATTTTCTTCCAGAAGCTAATTTATTCAACACTTATACTATGCCTAGTAGCTTAGCTTTGATTTATCCACATACTCTCTTCCAGAACGCTTGCGATTGAATGCCTAGCAGAGGAGTATCAGATGTTTGGTGAGTGGTTGGAAGGTTTCTCATCTCACAGATAGAAGATTCTAGGATATCTTAATATATTTAATACTTTATTTGCTTCACTCCTATGTGTGTTTATATATAGATAAGATCTCTTGAACATCTAACCTGATGCAATCATTACTTCATTGATAACTTTATGTTATGTACAAGCATTTCTCTGTCATAACAGGCCCATTGGTTTTCAGCAGGTCCATCAATGTACTGGACCTACAAAGAAAACTTTTCTCAGATTCCATTCTGAAACTAGATGGGCTACTAATAAATTATCCCACAAGGGGTCACCAAAGTTCCAGGTTTTTTAGAGTGTGATTTTCTGGCATTTTCGTCCTTCCATCAAAGGAATTAAAAAATATTTTTGTTTCCTGATTTTCTGCCTACCCAGTAGGCAGACCTGACAGTGCTTCAACTAAACATGAAAATAAGCAAGAAACTAAGAAGCAGGGTTTACTTAGGGCTAAAGGAACTTAAGGATGTTAATAGCTATCTAGTGCACGGGCCATCCATCCTATAGATATCCATTGTATGGACTTTTTTTTTTAAGATTTATTTATTGTTTTTGACACAGAGAGACAGAGACAGAGAGAAACAGAGATGGGGGAGGGCCCAGAGCAGTCTCCATAGTTGTGTGTCACGTGTGACATGGCCAAATGGGGGTAGGGGTGGGCTGACTGAGGGGGAGGAGACCTCCCACATGGGAAGCTTGCCCCACCAAGAACTGAACTGGGGCCACATCCCAGTTCACCATATGGATCCGCACAGGCAGCAGCTGGGACCAGGACTTGATCCGCAGACCCTTTGATTGCAAAGCAATAGCTTAACATGCTGAGTCATCCTGGCTTCCCCCCATTGTATGGACTTAATGAAAGAAAGGCAAACACAGCCTGGCACCTTCTGACCTCAATAACTAAGTTTCTTTAGCCAGAAATTAGACATGTTTAAAGCCACATTAACACATTTCAGGCCCGGGGTTGACATTCTAGGTTCTTGCACATACCTGAATGATAGAACGGACTCTAAAAGAGGCCTGTACTCAATAAATATCTGCTTGGGAAAGACTGAATATACAAATACTAAGAGTCCTTTTAGTGATGGAAAATTGCTTCTAGATCTAGTAATTACTTTTAGACTTAAGCAGTCTGATTCCTGTAAAGAATTTGGTTTAAAGCAGTCATCTTAAAGTAAAAACCTCTACTGCTTTGCAACAAATGAATGTTAAAAGAAATTTAGGGGAAGCTGGGCTGGCTCAGCGGGTTAAGCGCTCGCTTTGAAGCGGGAAGTGCCCCCAGTTCAGTTCTTGCCAGGACCTATGTGGGAGGCTCCCGGCCCAGTTCCTGCCCTGCGCAGCCCTGTGCCCACCTGTGGAGTGAAACTATATGGAAAACTAATGTCAACTATGGAGACTGCTCTGGGCCCTCCCCCTTCTCTCTCTCTCTCTCTCTGTCTCTGTTTCTCTGTCAAAAATCAATAAAATAAATTTCTTTCTTTTTTTTTAAAAAAAGAAAGAAACTTAACATTATGTTTTAGAGAACATAAAGGTAGCTTTATGCTCAAAATGTTAGAGGTAGCTTAAAATTTGAGAATACAATTTCTCCATTCCTCATATCTTAGAGGAAATAGTGTTACTACCATTAGTACTCTTGTTAATACTCTTGAGTAGTAACATTATTGGCTGTATATCTTCCTAGCCTGGCTCACTGTGTGCATTTTTAAATCCATTCTATTATGTAGGTACAGAGGGTATAGGCAGAACCTTTTCACGTCCCTTTTCTAAATGGGGATTTTTAATTTAAATATTGTGATTTTAAACACATATAAAAAGAGAAGTTTTATTGTTGTGAATCAAGTGTTTGAACACTTTCATGTTTTCATATGAATATAGTGTCAAAATTGTAAAGATGGGAAGACCTATAAGGATTCCAACCCTATGAACCTAAAAGGATTTTGACAAGATGATTGCTAAGGTCCGTTCCAGCCTGAAAGTGTAATGACTCAGTTTAAATTCTCCTGCTTTGGACTATAAAACATCCATTTTGATTTCAATGAGATGGCTTTTGGTGGAGGGCTTTTCTTATTTGAATATGTGTCTAGTGGTGCCCCATGGTTTGGGAGTTAAAAACCCGATCATGAAAATCTAATTTTATACAGTACCTAGTTTTTGCATGATTTCTTTAGCACTTATATTTAATGCATATTTCCAACTTCTGTATTAACGCATCCACTGTTTCATGAAATGATTTTATAATCTGTTAAATAGAATCACTCTCTCGTTTCCTTCCTTTTGAGGAGGGAGATTTACATACCGGTACTTGTATCAGAGATGCTCATGAACTAAAAGGCCCAAGTGAGCAATAATGCAGGAACCCTGAATTTCTATTTGACTTGAGCCATCACCCAAGGGAAAAAAAAAAAGAAAAAGAGAAATGAAACTCAAGTCAGCCAGGAAAGTGACAGTGAAGGAGTGAACCAGTCAAACTGTATGAAAAGGCAAATGACAGTACCAGAATCTCAAAGAATCACAGAGTAGGCCATTTTGGTACCACTTCTATCTACTTCACTACCCTGGGCTAGCTAGTGTTAGCTGACAAGGCACATGGTTGTCTCCAAATTTACTCACAGTAAGCCCTGGGCAGGCACAGCCAGAGAACATTTCAAATATGTGTACAAATAACTGTGAGTCACCAACTCCTAGCCTGACAGAAAAGACATTTGTCAGGAGAGCACTAGGAATGCGTCAATGCCTCAAGCACTTAGCTTGTGCCTGCTGCCACAAGGGTCTGTGCTTGGGGCAAAAGCTTTCCTAGTCCTCATTTTGGAGTAGCTCACAGTACAATCAGGAAGAGAGACAAGAACATAACTTTTGCATCAATATTAAGGCATGATCTTTTTTTTTCTTTCTTTGCAGTTTTACATCGCCAAAATCAGCTTATATGTTCCAATTGACAGCATCTTACAAATGCTACTGACAAGGTGGCAGCTATAAGTGGTCTTCGTTTGTATGCATGCACACTTGGTTACAGCTGTTCATGTTGTCTTTCCTTCACAGATATGTACATTGTTGACACAGCATGAGTTGAGCTAATTGCCATTTAAAATGCCTTTTAAAATTATACTATAATTTAGTGTTAGAATGAAAGTTATTGTGCATGCAGAAAGGCTAGAAAGAGTGCAGTGGAATGTCTACTTGCTATCAGTGAAGTTAATATTTATTGTAGGAAAATTGACCCTCATTTCTTATTGTATTCTAGTTAATAAAATGTTTACTTGGGCCTTAGAAAAGAACATGCAAGCTGAATAAGCTGTGTAAGGTGTTGTGGCAGATACATGCAAAGGAGTGGTTATCACCTTGCTACACACCACGTGTGGTCTCTAGATCGATCACACATTAGCAGCACCTGGGAACCTTTTAGAAATGCAGAATCTCAGGCCCAATCCCAGACTTACAAAATCAGAGAGTGCATTCTAAGAAGATCCCCAGTGGGTTAAAATGCACATTAAAGTCTAAGAAGTACTAGTATCACAAGCCAAGAGACTCAACTGAAGGCAAGAGAAATTGCTTAATCCCTTTGAAGAGAAAAAATACATTTCAAAACAACTAAGAGTTGATGTGAACAATTCATTTATCATGCAGGTCTATCATTTGGGTGTCAGTCATCAGTATCAGCAACTTTCTGTTGAGTTTGAATAGCAGTTGCTTAACTTTCTTTGACATATAACTCAATTGAAGAAAAAGTGAGACTATTAGTTGGTTAAGTTAAGAATTGCTAACAAAACCTTGGGCTCTTTGATATATTTCAAAATTATATTAAAAGAATTCTTTCAATGTGTATGAAATAAAACTTCTGTTATGAGAAAGCATTGCTATAATTTTATTGACAACTTTTTTGTGTTCCTTAGCTTTCCATAAAAGAATAGTGTATCTCATAATTGATGGTGTCTTAGACTTGATGTGAAGCAGCATCACATAGTGTGCTAAGAGCTATAACAGCAAAAAGCAGGGAAAGCTGGGGAGCAAAAAGGTGGCCATTTTTCTCCATCAGGGAGGGTTTATTGCCTTGAACAGAAGTTAGTCAGGTGAAGTAGAGAATGGAGTGAAGTGTCATGCAGAGCGGAGAGAATTCCAAGAAGGAGGAATCATAAGGGCAAAGGCAACCTAGCTGCTTGTCAAGAAGCAGATAGAGAAACTGAACACATTTATTCTTTTTCCTGGGAGGGAGGAGCTGGCAGAGGATGCTGGGTTTATAGCTTTGCCTCAGATGCAGTGTTGCAAAGCAAAGGCAAGGGCAAGAACCTTCATACCTCCAAGGGGACTTTGGTGACAGCTCCCATTCCCATAGGGAGAACTGACCTGACCTGGGACCAGTTTTCTGTTGAGTTAGGTTCAGGGCTCTGTCTTTGAATTTTCCTGAATAAGTTTTCTCACCCCCACCTTAAAAATAGACTGATTAGTTTTGACAGATAAGGGTGAGGTTTGCAACCCTTTCTGTGCTTGACAATCACCCCAAGTAATGCTGGAACCTCCACACAGGAATTGCAAGTTAATTGTCTAGGGAGGATCATGGGCTTTGGGATTTTTTTAAACCCTCTTCCTTCATGATAGAAGTACTACTGTGTGGTTTATTTTAAACCATGGGTTTAGGGTCACAGTGAGTGAGGGTAGAAGAGCAGGTGGTCTGTAGTAACCATGAACTTCAGCACCCATAGAGTCACAGAGGAAGTGAAGCATATTCAAACCCTTGCCCTGTTTAGGTGAAGGCAGTTATTTGGACAGATAATGTGGGGGGTGGCAGACGACTATCTACTGTTATTTCTGAGCCCTCGGAGTCACTAAACATCTTCGATCATCTTGCAACCCTTTCCTTCTAGAATAACGGATCTCCTTCTGGCATCATGTGTGTTGGGGATGTAAAAACCTCACATTCAGGCTCTCAGATATGTACTTCTCAGGGAAGTCCCCAGCGGGTGGTGATGAACTGGTGGCCTATTGGGGCTTGGACACGTGGGTAGAGGCCCTGATGCTGTCTTTCACAGAGTATGGTATTCTTGAAGGGCCACAGAAAACAGCTGAAAACTAGTTTCTTTGTATTTGTACAGAGCCTTTAAGTTCAACGATGGCAAAAGCATGCTGGGTAAGAAAGTGGACACTCATCAATAATGAGAGTATGCTGGTGGCATCTTTGCTACCTGTTGGTACACATGCAATTCCTATTGGTCAACTTCGATCAGTCCCAGCAGCGAGAAAGGCAGCTAACTGAGTGGGGAGCTGGAACAAATGTATACAATGCTGGCAGCAGACATTTGAGCCCAATTGTAGGGTAAACATATTCTAATGGTGTCCCAAAATTCACGCAAGAAGTAATTTTGATAGAAAACACAGGTTTATAATTAAAAATAGTAAATTTTCATTGCTCAACAATGAAAACACATTGTTCTTTCATGTAGTGCTCCATTTTTAGTAACTCTGGACTGTCAGCTGTCACACTGTCTTTTTTCTTTCATTGGCAACACTTTACCACACAAATGACACAAAATTCAAATCTTGTGTGAATTTTGGGACACCCTTTATAATGAAAGAAATAATAGGTTTGCAGAGGCTGAGGGTCATTGTAGGCAACAAGTCACAGGTAACACTGTTCTCTCAACTCCTTCTGTTCAGTGCTGGTGGGGCGCCCTTGGTCATGTTGGTTCACACAGGCATCAGCTTGGGGCAGTGGGTACGTGGGTTAACTGTGCTTACATTTGTTCTGCAAAGCTGTGTGTGTCTCAGTCTATGAGAGACGATGCTTTGCAGCTTCTTGTTTTTAAGACAGATTTGTAGTTCAACTAGTGAAACATTCTCTGCTTGAGAGTGGAGGCTGAGGCACTGAGGTTATTCAGCATCCTCCTCATCAATTTTCCTGCCTCCAATTTTTGCTTCTCAAACTCTAGTCTCAAAACAACAGTCAAAATGATCACTTAAAAGAGTGGGTCAAAGAGGAGGGTTTTCTAATCAAAACCTTTCTCTGGCATCCTTTCTCAGAATAATAAAAGTTGGTAGCATGGCCTCTAAGGCCCTTTGTGATTCGTGCCCCCTCCCTCCTCCACTATTTCTCCTCTTACTCGCCTACTCCCTCACTCTGCTCCAGGTACCCTTGCCTCCTTAAACACCAGTCACATTCCTGCCCCAGGACCTTTGCACTTGCTAGTCCCTTAGCTTAAAATACTCTTCCCATAGATATTTGGGTATCTCACTCCTTCTTCAAATCTTTGCTTAAATGTCATTTTTGCAGTGAGGTTCTTCTTGACCACCTATCTAAATCGATACCCAACATACTCTTCTATCAAGGCGATGACTTAGTCAGTTACGGTATATAAAAGTCTAATCACTATGCTGGACACCTGAAACTAATGCAACTAATATAATATTGTATGTCAACTGTAATTGAAAAACACGTTTAAAAAATGAAAAAAAAAAAATGACACCCCAAACTCCCTATCTCTTTTCTCTGCTTTATTATTTTTTTTCACCATTTACTTTTAATTAATAAGCTCCATGATAGCAGAGGTTTTTGTTTTGTTTTGGGTTTTGTTTCCCTCTTTTGTTCTCTGCTATATCCACAGAACCTAGGATAATGGGTGTTGCTCAACAGCTAGCTCTTTGCTGAATACATGGCTTATTCTCAAACCATGTGATTAATTAGTGTCAGTAACAGTTGCACCTGAGCAGAGACCCAGTGGTCCACATTCAGAATGTGCAGAGCTAGCCAGGTGGGCGACTTGCTTGTTCTGCTGATGCCACAGAAAATAGTTACATGGGCTTTGCCTCCTGGACTCCTCTAGTGGAGAGTGGTAAGGGGTTAGAAGCAGCCGTGCGGGGCTGGAGGTGGGCCATTCGTTATGCTTCTAGCTTGAGGATGAGTTCTCTGAATTCACTGGGCTATGCCCCATCCAGCCCTCAGAGCCTATAATTATGCAGCATTACGGTGCTGGGATGAACAAATTGTGTTTGTTGCTCAGCACTCATACCCTAATTTGCTTTGAGGGGCTCACTTCTCCCTCATTCTCAGTCCATGTACCTCAAGTGAAGTGAGTGCCCTAGAACAGAGGTTTGCAAACTACTGCCCATGGACCAAATCCTGCAAGCCCCTTGTTTTATAATGTCTGTGAGCTAACAATGGTTTTTACATCATCAAGTGGTTTCAAAAAAACATCAAAAGAGCATGAGAACACAGCCACACTCATTCATTGATATATGGCTGCTTTTGGTAGAAGTGCAATGGTAGAATGTACAATGGTAGAAGTATTTGTGACAGAGACCATATGGGTGGCAAAGTCAGAAATATTTATCCTCTTGCTCACTATGGAAGAAGTTTGCTGACCCTGCCCTAGACCATCAGGGTATGATTCGGTTCCCATGATGGCAGTGTGTAGTTTGGCACAAGCACCAGGATTAACCATCTGGACCTTTGAGCAATTGAGAAAGATGGCTATGCCCTTTGCTGCCTCAGGTGAGGGCCTGAGGATGTCCTGAACCATCAGGCAACCACAAGGATGGGGTCCCAATCAAGTCTGTCTGAAGCCATTCTAGCTCTGGAATTTCTGGCTTTGTGAATCAACATTCTTTGCAATCCTAAATTAGCTAGAATTGGTTTTTTTTTTGTTGTTGTTGTTGCAGTCAAAGAAACTTCGCTGAAAAAGTCATTTGGAAGAAATTCTACTCCAGGTGTGGAGGAAACAGGATTAATTAGTTCCTAGGATCTTGGCCTTATGATGGAAACAGCAGCCGCCTGGCAAGAGATGGGAAATCTGTCTTCATACACCTGAATCACCCAAATTTGTTCTGTTTTGGGAGAAATTCTAGAAGCTCAGGAGATGCAATTAGTGTCTAGGACTACCTTTATAATGCATGTCTATGACTTCTTCAGGCATAAATACTGGGGGACTTCAGGACTTAATGATTTTATATTCTTTAATGGAAGTACCCATATATGGTTTATCTCTTACAGACTCTTTTCAACTTCTATGTACACAGTTAAGAGTACTAATGAATTTTTTTTAAGATTTATTTTTTTTAATCATTTTGACAGAAAGGGAGAGAGAGAGAATGGGGAGGGCTCAGAGCAGTTTCCATAGTTGTACATCATGAGTTTTCAACATAGTTTCACTCCACACAGGTGGGCAGGGGCCACGCAGGGTGGAAACCAGGCCGGGGGCCTTCAACATGGGAGGCACACCCCAATTCAGCACATGGGTCTGCAAGGACTGGGCAAGGACTTGATGCTTGGACCCCGGGGCAGCAAATCGAGCAATTAACCTGCTTAGCCAACCCGACATCCCTGAGTTTTTTAAATTCACATGAAATGCATAAAGGTGTTCGGGAGGAAAAACCATCACATGTTCCATTCTATTCTGACTGAGTTTTCAAAACATCAGACATTATCAAATATAGACTCATTATCAAATAAGAATAAAATATGTATAATATTTCAACTATAATATTTTTAGTAATATCAATCCATTTCCCCCTCTTATTGATTAATCCAACTCCCAGACATTTAAACTGCAAAGTTGCTTTCTCTGAGGGAAGGGATGTGATGTGGTATAAAACCCAAAAAAATGAAACCAATACCTCCCCTCCCCAAATCCAGGAAACTTTCTGGCAAAACCTTGTGCCTTAAGACAATGGACAACCTCTGGGTATAGACAACTTGTTTGAGAGAAATGTCATGGGTTAGTGTTGGTTTTTTCTCTGGAGAGAAAAGATTCTCTAGAATATTTGTAGAAAAGAAAGAGAAAAAGGAAACAGAGAGGATGTGATGACCATACTAATATGTGGGTCCCCCTTCTGCCTTGGACCTCTGAACCCCTGGAGGCCTTGCTGGGGCCTCTCCTTTGGATTCTACAAGTCCAAGGGGAGGTACCCAGCCCATCCCACCCAGAATCCCTGCCCGCAGGACTTCCTGTGTCTGTCCCAGCCTCCACCACGTGGTGTATGAGCCGCACTGCCACTCATGGGCCTGAATGGATCTCAGGGAGCTGAGGTGGTGTGAGCATGCTGTCAGAGGACACAGGCTGCAGCCCCAGCGCCTCCATTGGCACCCTCCCTTGCCCACTCCGTGTTACAGGCGAGCCTGAGGGCCCTGCCTTGGCAGAAACCCAGGGAAGTGGCTAAGTTCCCAGATAGTGTCAGGAGAAAGGAGAGTCCTCATTTCACTGAATAGAATTTCCACAGCCTCCTGCCCCTGCTGCAACATCAGGGCTTGCCATAGAAATTAGATTAAGTCATAGAAATAAATTCCTCACACACTTGAGTTTATGGATGGAGATTGATGACCTTCTAGGTCAGATATATTCGTCTCCATTAGTGTGGAAAATCAAGAGTTGACTTCACTCCTCAGTCATTCCAAGTGCGACAGCTGAATTTTGGCTGCACACCAACAACCAACAGCAGGCAAGTATTAGAACAGGTTATTTGTATTTCATGTAGCTACCTTTTGCTACATGGCAGTGCCCTGTTGTTCATTTGGAAAAATTGCTTTTTAAAAAAAAATTTGATTATGAAGTCTATTTTTAATTGAGAAATAGTGAATCACTGGGTTTCATTAGGAAACACTTGAGATTTTCATTCCCTTTAACATATAGCCAATGGAATAATAGAACAAGAGCACATTTATCTTTTCTAATTGTTTTTCTTCTCTAATACATATCAAGTTTTGTGGAAATAGTAACATAGCAACTGTCCTGAATAATTCCCCTTCAACCAAACAAAGAACAATATGATTAATCTATTCTAGTTCTAAAGTCTCCTCCATATTTTCTGATACTGTTTTCTCATCCCTCACATGGAGAAAAAGCAAGGTGAGAAAACAGAAAATGAACTGCAGTAACAGCTTTTCCCTGGCAACACAGAATGAAGTCCTTGAAGTTAGTAAGGCCCAAAGAAAGGTGTGAGAGCTAATATAGGTCAATGGTCCTCAACCAGGGGTTGTTTTGCACACTAGGGGATATTTGGAAATTTCTCGAGACATTTCGGCTGACACACTTGGTGGTGTAGGGAATGGGGCAAGGTGTACTCCTAGAATTCAGTAGGAAGAGGCCAGAGATGAGAAGCTCCCTGACCTTCTAGAAAATTATCTAGCCCAAAATTTCAACAATAATAATACCACGGTTGAGAAACTGATGCTAAGATAATCAGGAGGGGAAATAAGATTTGAGTAACTTAGGGGAATGGGCAGGTTTTTTGCAGATTGAGAGGAAAAATGTGGGCATTTGTTGAAAAGGAAGAAAAAAGAGGGTAATGCCTGAAGAACTCGATAATTCTTTCATATTTGAGACAAATTTTAAAGGGATAAGGAAAGCATAAAGTCCATAAGATCAATATTATAGTTATTAAAAGCACACAAACTTGATTATGATTATGTTTTATACTGTCTTGCTAATTTCATATACTATTATATAATGTTTTTATGTACAGCGTGGAGATAAAGCATAAATAAAAATGTGGACTTGGGAAATGATGGGCTGGTTCCATCTGGCTAGATTGGATAGGCCAATGAATGCCAGGGAAAAAAATGGTCCTGGGTCAAGTCAGAAAAGTCTTCAGTGGTGGATTATGGAGTTTGAATCTACTCAGCAGAAATGGTGGAGGAGGGTGTATTAGTATTTTCCAGAGAACTAGAGCCAATAGCATATGCATATATGTACATACTCACATATAAATACATACATATGCATACATATACTTATTTAGAGAGAGAGAGAAGACAAAAGAGAGAAAAATGGATTTATTTTTAGGTATTTGGTCATGTGATTGTGAGGTTGGCAAATCCTAAATCTGTTAGGACAAGTTGGCAAGCTGGAGATTCAGGTAAGAGTTGATACTGTGATCTTAAGTCCGAAGTCTGGAAACTCACACAGAATTCCTGTATTTAGAGGCAGAATTCCTTCCTTGGGCTGTGAGAAAAAATATTTTCCACGTCTCTCCCTCAGCATGTGGTGCTCTGCTGGCCATCTTTGGTGTTCCTTGGCTTGTAGACACATCACCTTGTTCTCTGTCCTCATCTTCACGTGGTGTCCTCCTTATGTGTGTGCGTGCGTCTATGTCCACCCCCCCCCTTTTTTAAAATAAGGGCACCAGTCATATTGGATTACAACCCACTCAAATGACTTCATATTGACTTAACTAATTACATCTGCAATGACCTTATTTCTAAATAAGTACACATTCTGTGGTACCGGAGGCTAGGACTTCAACCTACGATGCGGGGGAAGGCACAATTAATGCATAACGGGGGTTCTGAATAGAGACGTGTCATTTTCTAAACTCTTCTTGTCCTGGCTGCATTGCACAGGTTTCTTCTTTTTCAGAAACCTCAGTTATAAGAAAATGCTGCAGGAAAGGCAACTGGGATGGAGTGTTCAAAATATTTATGAATCTTTTTTTTATTGTAGTGATAATATAAGTGTAAAAAACCCACAACATTGTAAAACACTGAAAGCAAGATTGCTATTATATTGCTCTGCAGAAAAAATCCATTTTACAGTAATAGGCCCATCTTTATTTAAATAAATGTCTGTATAGCAATATATATTTTAATACAAATGGTACACATACTCTATTCTGTTCTCCAATTAGCTCTCCTTTTCTTTTTTTTTTTTTACTTTAAAGTACACTTTGTACATCTTTTTATATCAGTATATTAAGAGCTACTAATTCTCTTTTTATTGATTGGCCAGTATTTCATTGACTAATTGTATCATATTTGTTAATGAGTCCTTTACTGAGAACCTTAGGGTTATTTCCAAATTTTTAGTTTTATAAGACTGTCATCAAACATGTATCTTTATATACTTCTACAGGTGTTTCCTGCTGAATATATTTCTAGAGGTAGAATTATTGAGCCAAAGATGGCCATTTTAAGTTGTAATAGACATTTCTTAATGTTATGCAAAAGAGTATCAATTTTTTCCCATTAAAAATATAAAAATCAGAGGACACTGGTTGTTTCCACAACTTGTCCATTGTGAACAGTGTGCTGTGATGAACATTAGGGTACCATATATCTTTGTGAACTAAGGTTTTCAAGTTTTGGGGGTAGATACCCAGAAGAAGGATTGCTGGGTAATATGGTAATTCTAGTCTTAATTTTTTGAGGGATCTCCACATTGCCTTCCATAGTGGTTGTACCAGTTGACATTTCCACCAGCAGTGTATGAGGGTTCCTTTTTCTCCACAGCCTCTCCAACACTTGGTCCTTGTCTTGTTGACTATAGCCATTCTAACAGGTGTGAGGTGGCATCTCATTGTAGTTTTAATTTGCATTTCCCTAATAGCCAGTGAAGTTGAATATTTTTTCATATATCTGGTGGCCAAATTATGAAAACAACTAAAGTGCCCTTTGATAGATGACTAGATAAAGTAATTGTGATATATTTATACAATAGAATAATACTCAGCAATGAAAAAGATGAAGTACTGCCATTTGCAACAACATGGATAGACCTTGAGATCATCATATTAAGCAAGACAAATCAGACTGAAAAAAATCAATAGTCATATGACTTCACTTGCTTGTGGAATACAAAACTGAAAGTAACAAAGAAACAAAAACTCATGGACACTGTCAATAGTTAGTGGTTGCCTGAGGGTGAGGAAGTAGGGGGTCAGGGAAAGAGGAAAGGGGTATCAAATATGTGGTAATGGAAAGAGAACTGACTCTTGAGTGGTGAACACACAATGCAATACATAGACATTATAATATAGAATTATATACTTGGAACCTTATGTCATTTTTACCACCCCAATAAATGTAATATTTAACTTAAAAATATAGTAATCAGATTAGCAATCCCTACATAGAAAAAAGTAAACAGGTATATTGATATTGTTTTTAGTAACTTCTTTATTAACAAAATAATAGTTACTATTTATTTATTAATATACCTATTCATCCTATGTAGAGCTTTTGTCAATAAATCTTAGCTTATTGCTAAGATTTGGGCCTCCACCTGCAATGAGTTTGCCATTAAATGCTGATTACATTACCATTAAAGTGTTAAGTTTTATTCATCTGTTTGTTTGAATGTTTAGCATCAAAATTACAGGTCTTATAGCTCACTATTTTAGTTTCAATTCTCAACGTGAATACAAATGTATATTAAAACCATAACACTTGATTACTTTTTAAAATGCCCAGAAATATGATCCCTATGCATTAGAATATAGGCCTAGAAAACTCAAATATTTTTAACACTTTTTCCTGGGACTTCTTCTCCGCCCCCTGGTGTGTGGGTCTTATGACAACTGTGAACTCCTTCCTTCTGTTTGTTTTGCTGGAGCCAAGAATCATGTCTTGCAGAAGGACTTCTAGTGAATTTAATTCTGTGCAATACTAAGGGAATCAGATCATGGAGGAGGTCTGGCTAGGACTGACCCTCAAAGCATATTGTCATCCCCAGTCATGATTCTGGAAAACATTTCCATATATGGACGTCAAAGTTGTATTAGGCTAATTCACCAGCAGAATGGAACTTGGTTACGGAAATGCAAGGGCTGGTGAGTGAGACTTGGAAATCCTGAGGTTTGGTGGTCCCTCTCCAGATGTAGTCAGCGGACAAAGAATGCCACACCCAGGACCAAGTCTCAGAGAAGGAAGCAGAGGAATGAAGGGCCATTTTGGGTTCTTGTCCTGGGAGGCTTTTTACCATGACCGTACCAGGCACTTTATAACAGGGACCAACAAATGGGAGATGAAGAAAAAGATTTAGACTCTGGAGACATTTCATGAAACTTCATATTCAATGTTGGACTTTTTCTGATTTACTTTTTTGAGGCAAAGTCATTGATGTCATCTTTTCCACACAGCACTGTTTTCTGTGCCACATCAGAGATACAGTATTTCCTAAAATAAAACTCTAATACTGTCTTTGGGAGTTTCCTCCAAGTTGTAGCTAACAATACCTATTCTGTATGTTTTGATGATGACACTGTCTTTATTTTATTAGAAAGTCATAATGGAAGCTGCTCAGTCAATAAATATGACTTACATTTCTTCTGAAATGGTTCTGAAATGGTTATTGTTGAGGGAAATATGGAAGGGTTGTAGTATTTGGTCATGCCAGCAGAAATACGTAACAACCAAATTCACCCATTGCTATTGTGAGACCCCACCAATAGCAAGATATCTCAACTTCAAAGATGTTAAAACATGCATCTTAGAATTGAATGAATTGTGCTAAGTAAACTATGTATTTTTTAAATCTGAGGTAGTTTAATTCTTTTAATCATTCAGAAAATATTTACTGAGTACTATTATATACAGGGCCCTGTGCTAAACCCTTTAACCCATATTATTTGTTGATCATGTATTTGTGCCTTAGATGTCATTATTAGCTTAGTTAATAGTTCATAAATTTTATTTTTTTCTTCAAAAGAATGAACTCTTCTATTTACATATTCATTCTACAGTGATGCCTTGGAAGTTGAACTTAATCCATCCCAGAACCCTGTTTGAGTTCCAAAACATTTGAGTTTCAAGACGAGTGGGTGTTCAGATAAAGCTATGGGCCACAGAGTTCATACATCCCACTCGAACAATGTATTGGCGTTCAGATTTCAAGGCAAAATTTGCTTGATGTTTTTTTGTTTGGATTCCAAGTTGTTCAAGTTTTGGGGTGTTCAGAGTCCAAGGTATCATTGTATTTTTTATTTCATTCTTATTATATTCTTTTGTTTAATTTTTTCAACATTTTTATTGAAATGCCTTATGTTTGCTTCAATTTTTAATAATTTATATATTAATATTTAAGCACATAAGTCTATCTCTACTCTAGCTGTGTCTGATTGACACTGATATGTGGTATTTGAATTATTACTATTTGTTAGATGCTTGGTATATCAATTTAGAGTTTTTTTTTTCTTTGATAAATTGCATTAGAAATACACTTAAGGTTTACATGTAGCAGGGTATTTAATCTTTCTAGTTTTATTATAACTGATCTGTGAATGAGAAAGTTTTTATGAATGAGGGAGTTTCTTTTCCTCAGCAATTAGCTGAACAATAGAGTGGTCCTACTTTTACCCTCATCTGTCTCTAATGTGAATATTTACAATGTTTCAAATCCATCCTAAGCAGGAAAATCCTTTTGTTGAATGAGTTCTAGGTTAGCTTTCCACATTTAAAAAAGACACTGAGTGGAACTTGGGTCTATATTTTTAATTTTGAATTTAATTCCTTTCGTTCAGAGTGGAGCATAACTGTCTTTTTTCACTGGTTATAAAATAGAACCTCATAGGAAATATAAAACAACATAGGAAGCATAAAGGAGAAGGGAAGAATCACTCCTAATTTTAACACTTAGAGATAATCATCATCACTTTGATGTGTATCAGTTTATAATTTTTAATTTATTAAATTTAATGGTTTTATATATATATATATGTTGGTATATAGAGTGTACACATATGCAAAGACTTGATACACAATTGATTTTGTCTATGGATTTTTTTTTCTTTGATACAGAGAAATTTAAACACTTTATATAATCAAATTTATTATTTTAAAGTTAATTTTAACTCTCAGAGTCTGTGATTCTACTAAGTTAGAATAGAGGTTAATGCAGAGTTAGAATAGGGAGCAGAATGGCACAAAAGCAAGAATAGTGGATTGCAATCTAAAACATGAATTACAGCTACAGTAATGTTACTGTTACAGAAGCTAAGCCAGTTGCTTGGTTTCTTTGGATTTCAGATTTGTTACCTGCAAAATGATTAGGTTTTTACTATATATCTGCTAAGCTCTTTCCAATGCCTATGTGCTTATCAATTTTGACTTGATATAATGAAAGGCTTTTGACAAAAATTTAAACTGGTTCTTGGGAAAATGCTAGAAACCACCAACAGCAAAAATTTCAGATAAAACCATGTGACTAAGTATCATAAAACCCTAAAAAAACATTCAGACTGAAATTGCACAATCATTCAAATTGATTGCTGCTCAGAGGATATGGAGGAGAGGAAAGACATGTCCTTATTTGGGCTGTGGTCTGGGCGTCCAACGATGGCTCATGAGCAGACAGGACATCAAAGACCTAGAAATGGCAAACTGGTTTCCTTAGAGCTTTTCACTGGTAAAGAGGAAACACATAGGAACCTGCCAAAACTCCACCTGCAACATGCTTTGAACACAAACCTTTTTTCTGTTTTTTTGTGTTGTTGTTGTTCTGAAAGTGATACCATTTACAAAATATAGAAGTGACTGGAGCTGAAAATCTTACTGACAGTCTGTAAAGAACTTTCTTACTCTTTAGCTCAGGCAGGAGATGGGGAAGAAATGTAATAAAAGGTCATGTTCCTGCTTTTGCAACTCTTTCACCTTCTCCCTAAATTCCACCCCACAAAACTTTCCTTCGTTTTTATCTATGTGGTCCTATGGAGTACGATGAACAGGATGCCTCTTTAATTAATTAGCATTGTCTACAAACAGGAATGGGACTTTGCATGCATTTGTTCTTACATGGTACTAACTTTTTTATTATCTTTAAATAAATAAAAGTACTTCACAGCCAACTGCCTCTTTCACATTTCTTTGTCCAGAATATAATCAACGGAACAAAATCTCTCTGCTCTAGACTTTTTTTATATTTCATATTTTCTACAGCTGATTGGTACTTAATCTCACAAGTATGTAGTGAGCCATATATTTAGTGAAGATTTAATTTTGTCTTGTTGAAAATTACACAGTCAGAGCCATTTCATTAATATCTGAGATAAAGCAATGTAAATTCAAGTCTCATTCAGAATATATGGTTAGAAACTGAATGAGCTTGAAAACCCATTGTATTTGCACACATTTCAGACATTCATTTAGGCAATAATCTATAAAATAGCTAGTTTAGTAGACTAAATAAAATAAATGCATTAGGTTTTTAGATTGGTTAGAATCATCTTAGATACATTCCAAATGAGAAAAATAATCTATACCATTAAAAAGCAACTAAAATTATTATGTATTAGAGAATGTGTATTCATAATCATTGTAAAGCTGTTTTAATAATGATTTTATATGGTCACATGATTATAACCATTTAAAAATGCCAGATACTTTATATCATAAAAAGTAATACAAAAATGTTACAAATTACTCAAATATATAGACAAGAATACAGTACCACTACCTTAACACATGATGGTGTACATTTTGGTATCCATCCTTATAGGTTTTTGTCTTATGCAGAATTTTACATAGTTAAAGTTGTATTCGTCTGTATTCAGTACCCTATCAGGTACATTTTTGCATTTATTATATTTTTAAAACCTTATTTATAATTATAGACATAGCAGTAGTTCAAGTATTTGTACTGCAACTTGCTTAAACATTGCTCATTTGTTGAATAGCCTTCCATTTTTCTATTATAATATCACTACCATAAATATATAATAAAAAATGCATGCATGCATATTTATTTTTTACTCATTTGGATTATATTATTAGGGAGCATAATTACTAAGTTAAAACGTGTAACATTTTTTATGGTTCTTGACACATATAGCCACATTGACTTTGAAAATGATTATACACTTTTGGAGTACAATTAGCAATATATGAAATTGCCAGTTTCACTACACCACCACCAACATATAATTTATTAAAGAAACTAAGTTAGTATATTTAATAATACTTTTCTGTTTTTTGTTTTAGATTAATGGCCTTGGCAGACTAGGTCCAGTGCTGTTATGGAAATATAGTTGTGGTTAGAGGGAATGGAACAAGAGAGTCAAGGATTTTTTGTTTGTTTGTTTTTGTTTTTTGTGTGAAGTTTAGGAGTAAACATTAGGAACATGTGACAAATCAAATGTTTCAACCTGTGTGGAGAGGAGTTTGAAAAGGTTTCTATTAGAAAAATCCAGGATTTTTCTTCTACATTTTTGGATTTCGAGTGTAAACTTTGCCTTTTTCTTCTATTCTCTTATTATGATTTTGTTGAAAGAAACAATCTCTAACCACCTGCCACTTTCACGAGAGATTTATTACTTTCATCCCCAAATACTGTTTCATGTGTAGCCACATGTGAAGCCCAGTCTGAGTCCATCGGGTCATTCCCACTGTCACAGCTCTGCAGCTGTGGGACGTTCAGCGAATGACTTCTGAGCACTGTCTGGTGAGGAGGAAACTTTTGAATTGAAAAGCCTGACTTTGGAGAATCCAGTAGATTTTTGTGAAGAATGTTTTTATACTTTTGATATGTGGATGACCTGAGATTCCAAACAACCTCAGGCCATTTGGCCACGGGTCAGTTAGACTAAATGAGTCAACTACTTCTGCAATTGGCAGCAGGCAGGACAGAGGGGACTGGCCAGGAACGAGGAAGAGTCTGTGATAAGCTGCCACCTTGAACGGTGTGTGTGTGCATGTGTGCACAGTGCGTGCAGGCATATTTACATATGCATGCATGTGCCCACTGACAAGGGACATATTGTTCAGAAATATATTTGTTATCCAAGTAATACAAAGATGAAGGAAGTAACACAGCCCTTTTTTTCATCTTTAGCTGCAAGACCTCTCATTTTCTGTCTCAGTTGAAAACTAGGACTGTTTCCTTGGTTACTGGGTCTTACTAACTAGGGCAAAATGTAAGGTGAACACACCATTCTCCTCATTAATTAGAACAAAGGCCAAGTTTCTCTCTCTCTCTCTCTCTCTCTCTCTCTCTCTCTCTCTCTCTCTCTCTCCCTCTCTCTCTCTTTAGCATTTGAAATAGGTGTGCTGGACCATTACAAGAAACAAGGGTTTGAATGTTTTTATTTTTAAAGATAGCAGGAGTTTCTGTTTTTAAGCAGAGTTACAGACTCTGGGGAAAAAGCTGGTAGAACCAGAGGTCAGAGATCCAGGAGAGAGATGGAATGGCTAATGAAACAATGCTCCTGGGAGAGAGCTTATTCATTGACAAAGATATGGCTCATCAGGCAACAGAAATTGGAGGAGACAGTCCAGGGCGAGATGGTGAATTTGAAAACTATGAGCCAGAGAAAATAACTGAAGTGCTGGGAATGGTGAACTTGTCATGAGAGAGCCTGCCAAAGAAGGAAAATAAATAAATAAATAAATAAAAACCTAGACCTGAAGACCTGGAAGGAAGAAGCAAATAGAGAAAAGTCACAAATGTGAGGTCAGTCTTCCAGTTCTCATTTTTGGAAAATCAGAATTAAATTTATATACTAAGAATTTTTGGATAAAATATATGTAGGTATTTCTCTATCTTATTAACAGTAGTATTAAAGGAATTATGCCAATTCCACTTCTGGCTATATATCAAAAAAAATTGGAAGCAGGGATTTCAGCATATACTTGTATCCCCATGCTCACAGCAGTACCGGTATTTTTCACAGTAGTCAAAAGATGGAATCAACCCAAGTATCCATCAGTGGGTTAGTGGATAAACAAACTGTGCTATATGCACACAATGGAGTATTATCCTGCCTTAAAAAGGAAGGAAATTGTGAAACATGCTACGACATGAATGGGCCTTGAGGACATAATTGTAAATGAAATAAACCAGTCACAAAAGGACAAATACTGTGTGATTCCACTCATATGAGGTATGTAGAGTAGTCAGATTCATAGAAACCGAGAACAGAATGGTGTTGCCAGGGGTTGGGGCTGGGGGGAAAATGGGGAGTTCATGTTTAATGGGTAAAGAGTTTTAGTTGAGGAGGATGAAAGGTTCTGGAAATGGATGGTGGTGTGGGCTACATAGCAATGTGAATGTACTTAATGCCACTGAACTGTATATAGAAATAGTTAAAATGGTAAATTTTATGTTATGTGTATTTTACCACAATAACAAAAAGCAGAGGGACACACACACGCGCACGCACACACACACACACACACAATTGTATCTCATAAAATTATGGTCATCTTTTGCCAACCACGGTTTTTGGAACTCAATGGTATACTTCTAGTGATTTAAATGTTTATAACAAATTTTTAATATCTGAGATCTTTTACATATGTAAGTTTATGTCTTTTACACGTATTTCCAAATCTGGCTATCAACATCACTTAATTAAACTTTATAAGTACACAAAATACAAATTTCTGGGCCCTGCTTCAGGCCCATTAAATCATAACCTCCAGGTATGGCAGCCCCAAGTTAGCATTTTAACAGGTTCTTCAATGATCTTTATGCAGCAAAATAATGCTAACCCCTCAGGTTTCTCTCTTCTCATCCAGACCTGCTTGTACGTCTGTGGAGTTACACAGAGAGAAAAGATCTTTTAAATTTTATCCTTCCAACTAATGCATAGAGAATTAGTTTGGAAAAATAATACTTTTCAGTATCTTGATAACTCATAAAAAAAGCATAAGCATTTTGAAAAAGGAAAATGTGAGCACCAGTCATAACTAATGTAGAAATTACTGCTATCTTTGGTGAGTGGGGGTTCATAGGCATATTTGATCTAGAAAAATAAAAAGGTTTGACAATTCTAACGCTTCAAAGTTTATATGTACATAAACTATTTTTTCTTTCATTTGCCTTTCAGGCCTGTGTAGAGCAAGGCATTTGGGCTTATCTATAGAAAAAATACAAATGCAAGACATTAAATTTCAAACAAGTAGGTGATGGTTCTCAATCTTTTTAACAGGCTTAGGAGTACATCTGCTTCAACACATCACAGGACAGCAGTGGTTTTAGAACAACTGAAAGAGGAGCTCATGGAAGATTTCCTACCAGAACAGGTTTTTAATGACAAATACGATTTATTTGGACAAGATGTCTTCCAGACTTTATTTTACTACACACACACACACACACACACACACACACACACACACACACACACACCTCCATTTAAATATTTTTTTCTGTGCTACCTTTTATTTTCTAATATATATATATTTATTGTTTTTGACAGAAAGAGAGAGAGAGATACAGAGATACAGAAACAGAGAGAGAACTGAACTGGGGGAATGCCCCAGTTTAGCATATGGGTCCTTGGTCCCCTGCGCTGCAAAGTGAGCGCTCAACCCACTGAGCCATCCCGGCTTCCCCAACCTTTTATTTTCTATGAAAAAGTTTTGCCAACCACTTTTATAGTTACAGAACTTTTCAAGAGTATGGTTGGCAAGGGTTTACTGTCATTATTCCAAGCACAAAAATAGTTATTCTTCATTACCTTGAAGAAAATTGGACAAGTAACTCAAAACATTTTAATAGCATGGTGGGACAAGCTACTTATGATTTAATGGAGCAACTTCTCTCACGCCCCACTTCTTCCCTGCCCTAGTGCAGCAGACTTATCAAAAAAAAAAAAAAAAAAAAAAGAGAAGAAGAAAAGAAAAGAATAAAGGGAAAAAAAAATAGTAGCTGATTTGTCCCCTGGAAGATGGTCATGAGGACATCCGTGAAGGTGGAATCTTAGATGTTGCAGCCTTGTGGACGGCCATCAGAGTTCCTGTGATTGACGTAATGCCCACTGAGGGAATTAAGAAAGCACATCTTTGTAACGTCTGTAGGCTACACTCCACTAGCAGTCCTCAATGATGGGGAAGGAGAAGCATGCCATGGCAGAACACTGTGCTCAAAGGTGAACAGAAAGATGGTAACTGTCATGAAATAAGAGCCTGGATAATTTCCTCTGACCTTGTTAGCCCTGGGGTCTTTGTTCAGCCCTTTAAAGGGGGTGGGGAAAATACCAATGACTAATATTGACCAGCAGCTTTCCTACCTAGGTGGGTAAGGGCTCAGTTATAGGAATAATTTGACATAGAAGATAATTCCAGCACCTCATGTTATGGAACAATTTATACATGGTGCATATAATGATGGGCATCCATCACAAATTGATTTTTTGGGGGGAGAGGGTTAGGGAGGGACTTATATTTGGCCTACTGGAAGATGAGTCTTTCCCTGAATCACACATGAAAGAAGGAAAGATTGTGGAAATGCTTCTAAGCAAAAGGGTGACACTATTGCAGAGGTCAATGCAAATTCTGGGACTAGAAGGTATTTTCAGACTTCATAAAAATTCTGTTTTTAAGCTTCAATTAGCAGCTATCAGAATTCATATGTGTGTAATGTTTCCATTTTGCCCTTTTCCATTTGCTGTAATATAATAGGCTTGGTCTGTGAAAATACCAGCGGGGTAGCAGATTCTTTTTTTTATTTTTTTTAACTGATTAGAATGTGTGGAGTTGCTATGATGATTTTCTCTGTGTTTCCTTTGGCTACAGATAATACCACAAAGCAAGCTCAGTGACGCACACAGGCAGCTGATAACAGCTGACACATGTGGATCTTAAGCCAAGTGTGTATTATCAGAAAAGGAGCTAAAAACCCCATAAAACTCCCCACTGCTTGATTTAAAAACATCCTTTTTAAAATCTCTTAATGACACAGTAGATGGTATTTTACATTGTGCATTCTAAAACACTTCTAGTAAAAAATGAAATGAGAGTAAGAGCACATCCCTTTAATGAATATGAGCTAAGTATACAATGTATGTATTGATGTGCTTTGCAATAGCAGAATCTCTGAGAAATGCCTACATCATTCATTAACATTTACAATTCAATATTGGACAGTCTCTATTTGCCTTTGAAAAATGTAATTTTAATATTTTAATGAAAGTTAAACATTGACAAAGTTAAAAATGTCAAATAATATGATAGGCTTAAAAAGAAAACAGTCCTTTGCTAAATCTCTTTTTACCATAGATTCTTGTTTCCTAGAGACACAACTTAAAATCATTTTCATTGTTACCCCTATTACTTATTTTAATATTGAACTGCTTATTCTATTATTTCTTAATTTTTCATTCCCAGAAATTGTCTAGTGACTTTCGACATAGAGTATATAAATTTTGGTCTCCTCCGTCCACCACTTCTCTGTTCACACTTTCTATCCTTCCAATTGCAGTTTTCTATTAAATCATTTTGGCACATTTTTCTCCATTAAATTCCATGCTTAATATGATTATTCACATATAATTCACCACTGAACCATAGTGAATTATGATCATATTTCTTTCTTGTACAACTTTTCATTTTCCCTACTAATTGTCTTTCATCAAGTTTAGTTTGCTAGGCACTCACCATTCAGTTTTCCTCAAACTCCCCAACATGACTGCAGATCTGTCCCCTCAGTAGTTCGAGCATACCACGGCCAAGCCCTGTGCTGATCTCCTTGGAGAGAGCCTGCTGTGTGAACAGGGGGATTGCCTTGAGTAGCTGCTCCTGTGAATACTTACGCCATGCTTTCCTCAGGCTTCCCCCATCTAATGATGGAGCATGGTGGGCATTAGGGCCCATTTCTGCTCAGTTCTAATGAGCAGCCTTTTCTTGGGACTTCTCCATTGGCCTGGCTGAAAGTTTCTCACAACTATGCTGTGGCCTGGGGATTTCTCACTCAACCTTTCCTTTCCTCTTTCCTTTCAGTGTGAGATCAGCATCTCAGTCTTGAAGGTTCTCTCCACGTGATCCTGCTTCATTCTCTGTTACCTTTCTCAGACATTTTCCCCAATAAATATCTTGCATGTCTACCCTTATCTTTTTTTTTTATTGTTTTTGACAGATATGTGTGTGTATATATATATATATATATATATATACACACATACACACACACACACAGACAGAGAGAGAACAGAACTGGGGGCACTCCCCAGTTCAGCACATGGGTCCGCACAGGCCGGGGCTGGGATTTGATCCTGGGTCCTTGGTGCTGCAAAGTGAGCGCTTAACCCACTGAGCCATCCCGGCTTCCCCTCTACTCTCATCTTGACACCTACTTCTTAGAGGACATAGCTTGGCACAGGAATCTGAGGAAATATGCACAAAGATAAGACTTGGGGACTGGCTTGCTCTTCGTGAAGATGGTGAGGACAACTTCACCCTGAGGGGACAGTGGGCCTGCTATAGTTGGAGGCCCATTTACTTAAATTTCACTTGTGATTTGGGAAAACAGACAACCATAGAGCTGGTATTGCTGAGTTGTATTGATGTTCTACAGGGGATAATGGGAAACTGAGAGGTGGTTAACAAGTAGTTAAGAACTAATTGTAAACACCAGTGGGACTTTTTAACAGCTTACAAATAAGCCATTATCTTCTACAGTGGAGGAACATACCCAGTCCAGGAGTAGACACAGGAATCTGAAAAGTTACAGAGCAGCAAAGATGTTTAAATGACAAGCTAAGGCAGGTCCTAGGACCCTGACACATGTAATGGAGATATTTGGGAGAATATCCTTGGGGATTTGGGGCTCTACAAGTCCCATGAAGGCTCAGAATTTACAAAGCTTTCTCCTTTCTCCCCAGCATGGACTATTACTTCTCCTTGTTGAAAGATGCTGCAAAAGCCTTCCCCTCACAATGCAACGAATGTTCTCTTCAGGAATGTTCCCACCCCCTCTCCAGGTTGTTAAGCTTGCAGCTAAGGTTAAGTCCTAACACAGCTCTACTGGGGCCTGATAAGACAGGAAGGAAATAACATACCAAATGAGTGGTGAGAATTATATAACATGTCCTGGCAGGAGCCCAGGGGAGGACATTTGTGACTGGATTTTGATGAAGCTTAATCAAGAGAAACTAGTAATAAGACTGTTTAAAAAACTTGTTAACTTGGGGTACTCTCTTGGGACATAGGACATAACGCTCTGGCGTGGATCCCAGACAATGGAATAAACTTTCTGCTTGGGTGGATCTTGGAAACCTAGATAAAGCTATCATCTGAGTGAAGTGAAAATGTCCAATGGTAGAGGAAGAAATGCAAAGGCTAAGGGAAGTGGGCCTTCACAAAGGGTAAAGATTTTTTATCAGATGTTAATGCACACCTCCAAGGACACACCATGGACATGACATGAAACAACCACGTAGACAAAAGGATTTGACCACTGGAATTATAAAATCTTTATGATTAGTCACTGGAACTGACAAGATAAGAGTATGAACACTCTGGAACACAAAGAGGGTGGTCATGATGACAGAGATGGTGGGACAGATGGATCCAGGCGCAGGGACTCCTGTTTGCTAAGACTAATCTACCTACTGCTGCCTCCTAATGGCCAATTTGTCCGTAACTAAGACCAATGCTGGGCCCCTGATATGACATTTACTCTTGTAGACCAAAGAGCTACTTGGCAGCAAGTCAACCGTGTTGGACCTGTTATCTCTCAAAGGGCTAAGGTTTGTCCACACTAAGGTAGATAATAGGTGGGATTTTATAAACCATTATTGAGTAGTAAAAGTGTCAGACATTGTATTGAACTCTTTTTAGTCATTATTTCTAACATTTATAACCTATCATATGTACCCTGAGAATTAGTTCATTTTGCCTCCATTTTATGGGAAAGAAATGGTATGTTATTTGCCCAGTTCATTTCTTTACTCATTTTACATATATTTATTGAGCTTTAATTTTGTGCCAAGCATCATTTTCAGCATAGTAAGTAAATCAATATCAGTAATGCAAACCAAGGCATGCATGATTTCAAATGTCATGTTACAGTCAGTCTATAAAAATGGCCCAACAATGCCAATGAACATGCTTGCCCTATGAGCCCTCTACTGGTTCCATCTATTCTGATGAGAGAGCTATGGCTTTGTACAACATGGGAAAATAAATGATTTCACAGCTATTTAAAGTATTTTGAGTGCATTCAAATGATCAATAATAAGACTGGAAATTCGACTCCAACATGGTTTCTCTATTGTAATGAGAAAGATGGATTAATTACTTGTCTTTTTATGTAATTTCTTTCTCATATATTCAAAAAAGCAGCATCTTTAAGGATTTAAAAACTCTTATAGCAGGATTACCACTAATTCATAATTAGGATATCTCATTTTCATTAAAGTTTATAGTTGCATTCACTTTGAAGAAATAATTTGATATTCAATGTAACAATTTACATAAAATTATAGGAAATCGTGTGAGTTTGAGGATGATGATGGTTGTATTTAACTCATCTTTTAAAACAAGCTATTTCATTGACAAATATTTCTTTGTTAATGACTTCAGTCATTTATTGAAGCACACTCAAATGATATTTACTTGCACAAACCTACTAGGATTACATCATTCAATTTCTTTTCAAAAATATTGTGATTTTGGATTTCCATTATGCTGGGCTTTTAAGAATATAATTATGCAATTTTTCTGTGTTCATATCTAATTTTTATTTTTGAGAGGCAAGAATTCTTTTGTTTTTATTTTTCTATTGGTTGTGATTGGAGAGGTATAAACATCATTGACCACCTTGTGCATCTGGGACTTTTGTGGGGAAAACAAAACACACATTTAAAGACGTACTAAAAAGCAACAATAAGGCCTTGAGGGTACATGTCATCTCATAGTGGTTACAACGAAAGCATCAATTGTGGTACTGTTTTGGTGAACAAACTTACAGGGCAGAGCACCTTTCAAAGCAACTCTTATCTTTGAACAAATATAGAAATGAATCAGCAGAATGAATTACTCATCAAAGGCTTGGCAAGAAGAATGTGTTACTATGAGCAGATGCTGGTGAATTTAATGACTCTTTGGGACTGTGTAGGCATTTTAAGACTCTCTGGGGACTAAATGTGGGTAATTCACAAGTATGGAATTGCCAGTCTAGTAAAAGAGGCAGAAATTATGCAATGCTTTTAGAAAGCAATTTTAATATGAGAGGAGGACTGGAAACTAGACAGGACATAGCAATATTATGTTAATGACATTCCTTTTGTCATGTGGGACAGTTAATTGATTTCATGAGGAAGATGGAACAAACGTGACTTCCTAGAAATTTCTCTCTTTCTAGGAGATGAAGAAAATATAATTAAAAAAAGAGAGAAAGAAGATATAATTAGGGTAGGGTTTGTCATTTAAAAACTGAATTAGTTGTTATTCCTGATTCAAAAAGTTTGTTTTCTCTAATTAGTAGGGATTCAGTTTGGAAAAATCTCATGTGACTAAAGAGAAAAACAATACTATGAAATATCCTCATTCTCTTTAACAACTAAAATTAGAGTCAACACATCCATGTATGTTTTTGCTAGATGCTGGGATGTTTGAAAGAATGATTTACAGAGTATAACATGTTCTCTTGTTTATTGATGTAAATCACTTCTCCGGCCTTCAATATTGTACCTGTTGCTATTCCTGCATTTCACCATTAAAATAGAACCAATACTAAAAGTAGTTGGACACATTTTTAAAGCTTTTTATGCATTCCTTCCCCTTCCAACCAAGATAGAAAAATAGGGACATCCCACCTGAAACGATTAGAAAGCCAGGCAATATATTTATAAAACAGTGGTTTTTAGACATTGGAAAAAAGAAAACGCAGGACTGTAATCTCTAAACAAAAGAAACAAAGTGAAGTTTTCAATTTCATCAATTTATTGCTAAACTTAGGGAGAATGCAGTCAGAGACCAAGGGTGGAGGGGTAGGGGTAGCTTTTGCTAAGTTGAGGAGAAAGAGATCTGAGTCCACAAATGCCAAGTCAGTTGAAATCAATATTGCCATTTTGTACTTATTTTACTTTATTCTTGCCCAAATAAGCTGCTCTTATTTTTTTTTAATTTATGGTATTTCTAATAGATTTATTAAGGCATACCTTTTCCAAGAAGAATAGTTTGAATACTGCGTTATAAATTATTTGGAGCATCTGCCTTTTTTTGAGTTGAATTTCAGGCAATTTGAATTTATTGCTACAACAAATATATTGAGTTTTCCTCCTGTAATTTTGTTTTATATTTTCTGAGGTTTTATTTTCTATGCCAGTACTTTTGTATTCTAAATTTTAGGCAATATCAGTTGATTTATGTATATGTGTGTGTATCACTGTTGCTAATTAGATCACATATTGTTTGCTTTTATTTTGCCTACTGAATCAGGAAATATCTGTATATCTTATGTCTATTTCTAGTAGTGATCACTTTCGTATTCAAAAACAAGTTTGAATCTTTTTTCTATTTCTTGATCTCTCGACTCCAAGAATGAAAAAATGAATTGCTACCCTTAATGTAATGTGAATAATTCTCCTAGAGAACAGACTTCTATTTGCTATTTCATTATTAACTTTTTAGCAGATTACCAAACTTTTTGCCACAGTGATTGTCATTTTATAGTCCCGCCATCAATATAGGAAAGACGCACTTGTTATTGCTAGTTAAAAAAAACTGTAGCCATTTTAGAAGTTTTATAGTTTTAGCATTTATGTTAACATCTATAATCTATTTTAAATTAATTTTGTAAGAGTCAAGGATTAAACTCCAGTTTTCCCCATATGGATATCCCCTTGTTTAGTATCATTTGTCGAAATTATATTTGAGTTATCTTGACAAATTTGTTGGAAATCAATTGACTAGATACACGTGGATATTATTTCTAGGTTCTCAGTTTGGTTCCATTGCTCTATGTATATACGCTATGTTTATAGCCCACTTTTTTTAATTTAAAGATTTATTTTTATTGTTTTTGACAGAGACAGAGAGTGGGGGGAGGGCTCAGAGCAGCCTCCATAGCCGTATGTCATTAGTTTTCAGTATGATTTCACTCCACGGGTGGACGTGGGGCCATACAGGGCAGGAACTGGGCTGGTGGGCAAGCGGTGCATAGGAGGTATGTCCCATGAGCTGGGGGCCTCCTACCTGGAAAGCACACCTAGGGCGGGAGCTGAAGGGTCCTCACAGGCTGGGATTTGATCCTTGGACCCCAGGCTGCAAAGTGAGTGCTCAGCCTGCTGAGCCATCCTGGCATCCCCCACTTTTTTTTTCTTTTTATTGCAGTATCTTTATAATAACCCTCGATGTCACCTAGTGGAAGTCCTTCAAATTTTTATTTATTTTTTTTCTGGTTATCCTGGATCCTTTGCATTTCTACTAACTTTTTGAGTCAGCTTGAAAATTTGTACCAAACAAAAAAGACCTGTTAGAATATTACTTAAAATTACAGTGAATCTATAAACCAATTAGGGTAGAACTGATATTTAAATAATTTGAATTTGGGGATTCACAAACTTGTCTACCTTAACCATTGAAGCATAACATTTTTCTCCAGGATGTTTGTAATTTTTATTTTTATTTTTTAATTTAATTTAATTTTTATTTTGTTTAAAGACTTACTTTTATTGTTTTTGACAGAGACAGAGAGAGATACAGAGACAGAGAGAAAGGGGAGGGCCCAGAACAGTCTCCATAGTTACACATCATTGATTTTTCCACATAGTTTCATTCCACAGGTGGGTGCCAGGCTGCACAGGGCAGGAACTGGGCTGGTGTCTCACCCCAGTAAGAACCAAACTGGGGGCACCCCCCAGTTCAGCATATGGGTCCACATGGGCCGGGGCCGGGATTCAATCCTTGGTTCCCGGGGTTGCAAAGTGAGCGCTTAACCCACTGAGCCATCCCGTCTTCCCTGTTTGTGATTTTTAGTGTACATGTCTTGGACAAAATTTGATAAATTAATTTCACCTCGTAATAGCAAGTAAAAAAAAAAAATCCAATCACGAAAGACCCAAGTAGACATATTCTTCTTACATTCCCAATTAATTGTGCAGTTTGGCCATAATAAAAGATGTCTATCTTAGAAAATATGGCAGACTAAACAAGCAGTCACTTTACTTGTAGCAACTCTTCTCTGTATGGTTTCTGTATTGGGATCTCACAAGTGTTTTCTTTTTCTGTGTTCAAATACAGAAGATACCAAAAGAATTTGTTTTTCATTAATTGTGTCAACTGGTTCCTGGGGCATTGGCATAGGACTTCGGACTCATTTATTACACTGATGATATCATGGTGATCGGACAAGAAAATCTGTTTGTATGCTAGGTGTCTTAGAGCACATGTGCTCATGAAAATACAGGGTTCTGACACCTGAGTACATCTTTTGGAATCTAAGAGCCTTGAGTATGAAAAGATAGGTATCTTTACAGACAATGAGTAGTTGAATTCATCAACATGAAGCATGCCTGTTTAAATTTTGGAAACAATTTTTTCCACATATTGGATTACTGCCTAATTTATTAACTGAATGACCTAAAAAGCTGCCAGTTTTGAGTAAGGCCCAGAGCAAGAGCAGGACTCCAGCTGGCCCAGGCTACCGTGTAAGCAGCCCAAAAGCTTGGCACTTGCATCCAGGGGAAATCCCATGTTACTTCACATGTCCAGGGAAGATCAGAATGCTGTGGCAAGCAGTGATAAGAGAATTGCAAAGGAGAGTCCTACCTTTGGTTTGAGAGGTAGCTGGGAATGAAAATTGGCTCGTCCCCTTTTGCCTTATGGCTCCTATCGCCAGGGAAGATGAAAAAATTTGCTTGCTCTGATTCTATGCACAGCTCCTTCTGTCTCGCTCCCGCTAATGGACAAGTCTGGGAGGCATGCTGTAGACTCATCACGAGGTCCCAGAGGAAGAGAATACCAAAACCCTAAAGCTAAAGACTACCAGGAGCACATCTATAGTTGAACAAGTTGGGTTTAATTCTTGTTGCAGACTGAGAACATACCAAATGGGAACTGTCGGACATCTCTGTAAGAGGTAATTAGATAGGACTTCACAAATTTTGGGCTGCATTAGGTATTTTGGGGAGAGTTCGTGACAGTGGGGCTTTGATCTGGGTTGAATGCTGTTAGGAAGCAAGGATAATTCTGATTGGGTAACTTAAATCTTAGCTATAAGGTGAGAGGAATGAAGTTATATATCTATTACAGGTTAAGAAGTGAGCAGTCATTCATATCAGGCAGGTTAGAAAGATGCCTGGTCAGTTTTATGGCTTTAGACAGTGTTATTGTTTTTGTTTATTTTCAGATATAATTGTGAAGTAATTTTTCTAATCCTAATTCAATCATTACAGTCACAGAATGGCCCCACCTTGTGTGGATATTCTCTGAAATAACTCCTGTCCAACAGGAGAACACGGAGGAGACCTGGCTTTGAGTGCCAGGCCCGCTCTTGGCAAAACCACACTTTAGCTTACAGGTCCAGGACTATCCTGTCTGTTAGGGACTTTTCTTTCTTAAGCACCACTTTTCAGAGCACTGATCTCAAAAACACATCTTTATATTGGCTTTTGATCCTTCCTTGGTCTCTCACTCTTACTTCTTGGGATGGAAATTTGGCTTACTTCATTTTATCGTAATCTGTACCCTTAACCTTCTTCAGGCAAGGTAACTCAAGCTAAGACACTCTTCTTTTAGGAGAAAATAAATATTATAAGTACAGTTGACCCTTGAACAAAGTGAGTTTGAGTTTGAATTTCATAGGTCCACAAATACACAGATTCCTTTTTTCAATAAATACATTCTGACCTTGTATTCACAGTTCACATTTGGGGATTCAACCAACTGCAGATTGGAAACTATTTTATAATTCCCATCTGCTGTTTGGCCACTCCAGATTCCAAACCACTGTGGAAAGTACAACCTGCAGTTCGTTGAACCAGCAAATACACAGGGCCTATGGTAGACTCAAAAATTATACATGGATTTTTTTTTATCTTTTCACATTTATAGAGAGAAATTATCTTTTTTTTTTTTGTCTTCAGTGCATAGTTATTTCTATTTTACTTTTGACAGATAGAGAGACAGAGACAGAGACAGCTAGAGAACCAAACTGTGGGAACTCCCCAGTTCAGCACGCGGGTCCTGCCTGGGCCGGAGCCGGGATTCGATCCTCGGTCCTCATGGCCTCAAAGCGAGCGCTCAACCCGCTGAGCCGTCCCGGCTTTCCCCCTATACATGGATTTTTGACTGGTGGGGAGTCAGCACCCCTAACCCTGACATCATTCAATAGTCAACTGTAGTATTCTCCTTTTGAACCCAAACAGCTTAGGGTTAATTCCTGGCAGGAGTTTTCTGAGGTGGCCATGTGAAGAGAGCTGTGTCCTGTGACACAGCAGAAGCATCTCTTATACTTGTCCTGGGGCACGGTGACAGACAACCAGACACCTACCATATCCCACCTCTTCCACATGCTCCATTCCTACATAGGTCTCTGGAATAAAACTATAATCCGGGGGGGTGGGGGGGGGCTGAGGGAAAAGCAGGTAGAAAAAATCTGATTTTACTGAGGAAAACATTAGAATGAAACAAGTGTATCATGTATTGGCTAATATTATATTTCAATCACCAAAAAGGATTGAGATAGAAAACAGGTCCAATGATCTGTTCCCATATTTGTGACTTAATAATTCAGAGTTATAATTAGAAGCATTGATAGTGGCCAAGTGGAGGCATGGTCTAAGGGAAATTGAAGAGGAAACCCAGGTTATTTAAATTTTATTTGTATTTCTTTACATATTTAAAATTTATTTGTACAGTAATATGTATTACTTTCATAATCATAAAAATATAAGCATTACTTATAGGAATATCATCAAGGGAACTACAGTACTGAAAGATCAATATTAAGCACCAATAACTATAATTTATTTGTGCTATACAGTTATTATTAAATTTATCCTAATAGAAATTATAACTGATTAAAACACTGTAATCAATCTTGTTTTTTTATTACTTTTTAAAATTGTTTTTGACAGAGACAGAGACAGAGACAGGGAGAGACAGAGAAGGGAGAGGGCCCAGAGTAGTCTCCATAGTCGTACCTTATCAGTTTTTGACATGATTTCTTTCCACAAAGGTGGGCAGGGCTGCACAGGGCAGAAACTGAGCTGGGGGCCTCCCACATGGGAGCCAGGGGCTGAACAGGTGGGCAAGAGCCAAATTGGGGGTCTCCTGCAAGAGAAGCACACCCCAGTTTACCATATGGGTCCACACTGGCCAGAGATGGGATTTGATACTTGGTCCCTGTGGCTGCAAAGCGAGCATTTAACCTGCTAAGCCATCCTAGTTTCCCCTAATCAATCTTGTTGATATTTGCTGAGCTAATAATACCAATTCATACTATGAAACATAATTCTTGTTTTTTTCACAAATACCTGAAAATAAGAAACAAAATTTCTGCCTCTTAGACATATATATCATCAGTTGTGTAGCTACTAATAAGCCCATGCTTATTTGTAATCAAATCTGTGATCACATAGATCACATGACATAAAACAAGTAGCAATTTGATGACAATATTCTGAGTTATTGGAGGCAGATTGATACCTAAATGGGTCATACAGGAAATGTTATAACATTCACTTTTGTGAGCACTGGAGGCTGGGAGATTCTGTTTACATCTGTACTTTGGACCAGGAAATGTGTCTTTCTATGAAAAGAAGTCTTATTCTACCAAACCTCCTTTCCATTTCTGCAATATATTAAAAGTCAGTTTCATGCAGTGGCTAAAGCAGGGGAGCCTGTCCACTATGAGGGGAGAGTCTAATTATGGGAAGATACTGAGCATTAATCAGCTAAGACAGACTCCCTACCTACATGATTCTGAAATTGAGCAATCAATGACTAAAACAGAGAGGAAAAACAAAAAGATTCTGAGACAACGCAGGAGAGTGGAACAAGAATAACAAGGGGTAGGATGCAGAGGAAGAGCTCAAATGGCAACAATATTAAGCCCTCAGCTGGTGCTAATAGTTATCAGGAAACCACCTGCAACTGTGAAATTGTGAAGTACATGTATTGATTAGATGACACAAAATGAAAATTTCAGTATATTATTAGTACAATCAATATGATTAAAAAGGTAAAACTACAAACTGGGAAAATATTGGTCACAAAACAGCTAACCTTTCTTTTGAATATGTGTCTGGTATTGCGCTGAGCAGGTTATATGCCTTGGTACATTTAATTTTCACAACAACACTTTAAGTACTATTAATATTATTTACCTCATTTGGAGAACTGATACTCAGAAGGAACAAGCAAGTCACTTACGGTCCCATAGGAAACCATTGGCAGGGCTAGTTTAAGACCCAGATACCTGGGGAAAGCCGGGACGGCTCAGCGGGTTGAGCGCTCGCTTTGAGGCCATGAGGACCGAGGATCGAATCCCGGCTCCGGCCCAGGCAGGACCCACATGCTGAACTGGGGAGTTCCCACAGTTCGGTTCTCTAACTGTCTCTGTCTCTGTCTCTCTCTCTATCTGTCAAAAAGTAAAATAGAAATAACTATGCACTGA
>PVKE010005821.1:0-26700 GCA_004027555.1 Craseonycteris thonglongyai
AGGTGAAGAAACTGGAAGAGGCATTCATCTGCAAACTAGGAAGAAGGTTCTCACCAGGAAGCTCACCAATTGGTACCTTGATCTTGGACTTCCCAGCCTGTAGAAGTGTGAGAAATAAATGTCTGTCATTTAAGTTGCCCAGTCTATGGTATTTTTGTTACAGCATCTTCAAAAAGATTTTCCACTATTCCTTGACTTTGTTTTTGTTTGATTCGATCTAGTTTCTTTCTGTTCTTAGATAACTTCAGAACATACTACATGATGTGAAATAAACATGATGATGTGGAATAATAATACCTAAAGTACTTCACAGTTTACAAACATCTCATTTGGGATTAATGTGAGACAAAGGCACCATTTACAGATGTGAAAACTGAGACTCCAGACATTACAGGATTTACTCAGTCACACCAAAAAACCTTAGCAGCACAGGAACACAAACTCAGGTCTCCTCCACAATATCCCACCACCTCTTCACCTAAAAAACTTCTATATTAAATGGCCCTCCCCTCCAAATTTTATTCATAGACACATGGCTTCAAAAGAGATGCTCTGAGCTCTAACCTGAGAGTGACATGGAGGCATTTCATCTTTGCTTCTTGGCAGTCTGTCCATGGAAGCAAGCATTTGCCTTCAAAGTCATAAATGATCTCTCATGGGAGGTGCCACCCTCATAGGCCAGGCCTCTCCATGTCTCACAGGACAGCTTGGCCTGTACTGGGACATCCTTCCTTCCCATATCACATGGCATCTACACTCAGAAAGAGCCATCAAATGCCATTTGAAGGTTTCCAAAACTTCATCCCAGCATGAACATCCAGAAAACTATTTACCAATGAATAGCTCCCAAAGAGAAATTTTATTAAATCAGGTATGAATCACAAATGAGGATGATTTTTTAAAGAAACTTAAAGCCATTCTGGGAAGAAAGGAGGAGCAGGGGAGTCTGTGTTGGGAAGAGTATTTAAATTCAGATTTTCATTTATAGCACCAATGAGTCCAAAATTGAAGCAATTGCCACCATGAGAGAGGCTATCTCTGCGTATTAATTCTTTTCCATCTACCTTTATTTTCTTAAAAGAATCATCAGACACAGAGAGACACTTCAAAAGCATTCAGGACTAGCCCACCTCCTCCAGCTGGCCTCTTAGGTAGGTCAACATACCCCTTTCCCCCTGCAATACACTAAATGTTTGTGTCACCCCAAAATTTATGTGTTAAAATTTTAATCCAACTGCAAAGGAGGAGACTACGGGAGGTGATAAGGTCATGGGGGTGGAACCTTCATGAATGGAATCAGTGCTTTTAGAGAACAGAGAGTTACAAGTAGGTAGAACACAGAAAGCTATATGAGGACACATTAAGAAGATGGCTATCTATAAACCCAAGTAGCATCTTTATCAGAACCCAACCATGCTGGTACCCTGATCTCAGAATTCCAACGCCACAAACGCAAGAAATAAATTGTTGTTTAAGCTACCCAGTCTGTGGTACTTTCTTATCATAGCCTAAACTGAGTAAAATGTTCCCTCTAACCTCTTTCGTACCCTGCATAATCACTAACCACCTACATTTTGGTTGCCTCACTAGTCCATAAGCTTCTTGAGGTCAGGAGTGAGTGGTGTGAAACAATAAGTAATCATCCCCCTTTGCAGCTCAGAGAACAATCAAGGTGATGCTAGAGAATTATTAAGCCAGTCATAGGCTCACAGCTCTGTCCAAATACTGCACTGGACCTGATTTATTGTGATGGAGACCAAATCTCTTATAAATGCATCACCCTCTCAGATACCTGCTTATAGTTATTGTCTAAGGAAGGAAAAATATACATCTGTGGTGCCTTGGAGGATATTACAAACACGATGATAAAAAGACCTTTTTTAAAAAAAGTGAGAGGGTTCATCTGTCACCAGCTGACGCTAGAGAATTTTGTCTTTAACCCTTGTAAAGCGCTTATCCCATGTTACCTTGTGGGATGTTTTCTGACCTATGAATTTACAAGTCCCTTGAGGGCAGAGAAAGATTCTTCTAAAATATATCAGTTGTTATTAATGATTTTTTAAGACATGGGTTTTAGAGATTCCAATAAATAATGCTGTCTTCCCCTTCTGAATTCCAATCAAGTGAAGAAAAAACAGTACCAGAGTCATAAAGATCAAAATAGAATAGCAATTATCAATAACACTGGGTTCTAGGACTGTAAGTACTTAAATGTGGTAAGCCATTGAACAACATTATAGGATAGGAAGCTTGAGCTTGAATACTTTGCCCATGGCCATGTCACCAGTAAGTGGCAGAACCAGGATTGGACCTGGCAGTGGTGCCAAGGTCCACACTCAAAACCACCATGCCACACTGCTTCTCAAACACCTTAACTTACCAATAAAGCTGGTTGAAGAGACTGCCTTGGTTTTATGACCAAATGGACTTCCTAAAATCACCCCTGCTAAATTGCAATTTACTTAGACTCCCAACCAGAGAAAATTCCTTCCTTCTCCTCAACAGAAAATGAAGACTGGGAAAGAAATGAGCCACCATTCATGGATCTATTTGGAGAAAATGGTGAAAGTTATGCACAAGCACACTATACTTTGCGCACTTTCATAGATTTCACAAACCCCTTGAGTATTGTCTTGGTCGGCTCAAGTTGCTATAGCAAAATGCTATAGACAGATGGTTTAAACAAAAGACATTTATTCTTCACAGTTCTTGAGGCTGTGAAGTCCAAGATCAAGTGCCCACTGATTTGGTGTCTGTCTCATGAGAACCTGCTTCCTGGTTTGCAGATGGCCACATTTTTGCTGTATCCAGGGGAGAAAGACAAGACAAAGAGAGAGAATGTATGTGTAAGAAAGAGAGAAAGAGAGAGAACATACTCTAGTCTCCTCTTCTAATGGCACTAATCACATCACAGGGGCTTCACCCTCTTGACCTCATCTAAGCCTACTTATCTCCCAAAGGCCCCACTTCCTACTACCATCACAGTGGGGGTTAGGACTTCAATATATGAATTTTGGGAGGGCACAAACATTCAGTCAGTAGCGGGAATATCTCTGAAAATCCACTGCCTTAAACACAGGAGATGGGGATAGGTACACACATTCGCACATACACATACACATACAAATGCACATACACACATTCACAGGCATACATACACATACATTTATACATGAGAGATCCCCTTAAGATCCCTTTCAGCTCTCATATTGATTTTCCTGAAACTTTAATCTCAGCAGAGCTCTACCTCGCTCAAAATGAGTCAGCTCATTTCCTTCCATGGGTAAAGGTCAAACCACATCCACTGTTTGTGCACAGGAATCTTCAGTCTCTGTCACCATAGCTGTCAATCCAAATGGGCCAGATTTACACTCAGTGTGGTCTAAGTTCTCATTAACCTTGAGTCACCTCCTCATACAGAGAGCCATGACATTTAAAATCCTATCAAAGTCATCTAAAACAAGCATCGAATTGAATCTTCGAGGGATAAAATAAATGACCAATAAGCCCAGGATGAGAAAGAAATAAAAACAGGCTTTAAAGAAGGTCTCTGTCGAACACATTACTCACAACACATTACTTTGTGCTGGTCTCTTGTTGTAGTATACCTGGAATTAAATAATTTCATCAAATTTAGCCCTTCAAATGTAATTTTGGTTCCAAATACCACTTTGAAAATACTAACCAGTAAAGAAGGTATATTGTAATTTTTCAATGGGTTTCAATAAGTGTTATACAAATTACAAAGATAGAGAGAGGTCTTATTTAAAAAAATAAGCAAATATTCATATGGATCATTGTAAAATAGATTAATTCTCCAATATTTTTATACTGCATCGATACATCTCTCCCCAGCCAGGCTGATGGACAACATGCATCACTTATACTCATTCGCTGGTTGTAATTTTAATGAGAACCTACTATGTGTCAGATGATATGATATGATATGATATGATATGATATGATATGATATGATATGAACTAGAAATACAAAGACAAATAAGAACTAGCTTCTGTCTTCAAGGGCTTTCCGGTGCAAGGATGGGACACTCATATGGAGACAAATGTAGTGATGGGGCATGTTCACAGGACATGCTCTAGGAGGACCAAAAGGGACTGACAGAATCTAGAAGGAGACATTTTGATAGGAAGAATGTTCCAGGCAGGAGAAAAGAGGATGAGCAGACACTGAGTGCTGCAGATGTGAATACATTTCAGGGGACCCTGAATGCTGTCTGGTGTTGTGTTGGAAAAATGAGTGTCAATTCTGTCATTTGCAAACCTCATGCTAACTTCTTAAGTTACTTGACTTTTTTTGAACCTCAGTTTCTTTATCTGTAAATTGGGATGATGACCCCTAATTCACAGAATTGCTAAGAGGTTTTGATGAAAATGTATGAGAGCTGTCCAGAAAGAATCCAGAGTGTAACCATTCTCATATTGATAACAGCTGAATTTTTTTCTGGACAACCCTTGTATATAAAAGTGACTTGCAAACTTGATGAACTATACAAATGTCAGATGTGCTTCTCTTTTATTATTAAACCAATGATTTCTCTTTCCTCTTAACCACGAAACAGTAGATTCTCAGAAGGGATGTCACAAGCCACCTAGTTCAAGTCACTTATAGGTAACAAAACTGAAGCCCAGAGAGATAGATGGTCACTGGCATCACCATTATCAACAGCAACCATGAGGTCACACTCGTCACCAAGAATTTGAATTGCCCGAGTGAAGGCTTCTACCTAACCTGTATCTTCCAAATCATAAGCTGTTGGATCTAGTTGGAGAAACCTAAATCATATGAGTAGCTCTAGCTGCAAGAGAGTCTTGGAAATGACATATTTAACTTTCCAGTTTCTATAGTTCAGGAGGCCACCCTATATAGAATGGAAAAGTTGATAAATTCCAACTTACCAAAACACCACCATTCTCTGGGGTAAGAGGAAAAATCTGCACCATAACCAATTTTATAGATAAAAAACTTGAGTCTTGAGAAATTTATAGGCCCTATTGTTTGGTTCTCAAAATTCTTTGTGAAAAGAGTGAAGATAAATGATTTGTCCAGTCAAAACACAAATTCCTATTGGCCTTTAAGTCCCAGGTTCAAAGGACCTCCTCTATGATGCGTGAATTGACACCCCAACACAAAGTGAATGCTACTGCTTATGAGCACATGCACACACATGCCCACGTGCCAGGTCTTTGATATTTCCAATGCAAAGAGGGTAGGAAAGTCCATTCCATGAGGAAGAGAAGAGTCATGGGAAGTTCTTGTGGATGAGCTGAAGGAACACAAGAATGAGGATGGTACCAGACAGGAATAGAAAGGAAGAAAGCAGCTACATCCTATGGGTCATATAAATCAAATAAAGATTATTTTTTTCTTTACTCACTTGGGAAAGAGGAAATAAAATTCTTATATGTGTGCAACATAAAACTTCAGTGTGTAGAATAAATTATTACAGAGTATTCGTGCATTCATCATCCCACAGTGCCCCACCCTGGGCTAGAAACAGGAAAGGTGAGCAGCCACCTTCAAAAGCAACCCCTGTAATCTCAAGTCCATCTTTCCAAGATTGAATCACATTTTGAACATCATATAAATATATGCTCTGCACAAGATAAACACTCATTTCTAAAGAACTCTTTGAAGAGAAACAACTTGGTTATGTCACTCACATACAGAGGCATAGAGGGGTTTATATTGGCTTTTTGCATTTAATTAATTTTGCAGAAAGAAATGCAAAAGTCTTTGGGATTGGAGGTTTCCTTTGAACTAACATCAAACCACCAGACCTGCTAAGGAAGGTTCAGCCAAGCTTTGATATGCATCAGCACACACATAACATTGCTTCTGCATTGGACAGGCAAAGCAAAGAAAAAAAATAGCACTCTGCATTTTGAATCACTGCTTATTAAAAATAATTAGTGAAGCTAGTACATAAGTCACTTTTAAATCCCTCCTTTTCTCTAATTATCCTCTTAAATATGTACCAGGACCAATTTACTAAATGCGGCTTTGGATATTTTAGAAAATATCTTTTACTCTATCCAACAAGAACTTAAGCAAGGAATTTGTTGCACTCAGGCCAAACAAAATAATGATTAAACTTACTTTTTTTCCCTTGTTTTTAAATCTCACTTTTTTTCACTCTTAAATTCTGTCTGTCATGTTTTAGCTGAGAATTAAATGGATGGCTTTCCACACACACCCCAAAATTAATTAATTTCATTAGTGAGCACAGCTAGATCCACAACTACCATCAAATTCCTGTGGGATTTTCTGGGGAGTAAGGAGAAATTTTACATAAAACAGGCAAATATACTTTGTGGGTATTTATTTTAAGCTATCTTAACCCTATCTTCCCATAAATTCTAAACAAATACTAATAAAATCCATTTGATGTTCATGGTCATTCTACCTAGCTGTGCTCCTTCCCAACCATATAACCTGCACAAATCACTTACCCCATCTGAGGTTTGGTTTACCTACCTTTAAAGTTGAAATAATAAATGTCTAATGAATGTAAAAATATAGTTTTTCTTGCTTATGTCTCTTAAAAACCAAGAAGGAATCATATTGAGTTGTACAATGTATACATACGTACATACATACACACATACACACATATACACACATACATAAAATGAGAACAATAATTAAGCTAAAGTTTAAGGACAGTTTCAAAGCAAAAGGTGAGCCTACTGGGCCTAGGTTTTTGAGGAATGTTGAAAATGCTCTGACTTTTCCAGAATCTTGATACATGAATCACGCTCCCTCCTTAGCACACTTCACTCCCGCTGCACTGAAAACGAGCCACGCTCTTTATTACTTTGGTGCCTCTACAGACGCTTATACCCACTCAGCTTGAAATTTCTCTGCTTCCTTATCGCGGGCTGATCACTCCCGACTCTGTTTTCATGATCTTCCCACAGCTTCTCTCACCACATTAGAATTATTTATTTATGCCACTGGCTCTCTCAACCAGGCAGTTTACTCCTTGGGGCAGCAAGAATGTCTTACTCAACCCTGTATCCTTAGCCCCTATCAGATGTCCTGGCATAAAATATGCATTGACTGAGTAAATGAATGCATGATGATATGTAATAAGTCTAGTAAATTATGGAGAGACTAAAAAGAACACCATATATCGAGTTTGCTAACTGCTGATTTTGTCGCCATTCAAACATCATGAGCAACTTTAATGAACAGTAGAGCATGCACGGTGAGGCCTCTCCTTCACCAAATCCACTCTATCTAACTCCCCCTCTACCTCTCCTAGTCCTTCTTGCCCTTTGCTTATTTCTACCCTAGGAATAATCACCATTTATAACAATTTCCTCTTCTTGTTGCTATTTTTTTCCCCACTAAAAGTCCTTGATGGCCGGGATTTTTGTCTGTCTTGCTCATCACTAAGGTACAGCTCCTGACACACAGTAAAAGTTCAAAAAAACATTGGTTCAGGAAATGAGTGAAGCCAATACCTATGGAACAAACTATCTTATAGAAGTTCTGATAAGCTATTTTTATTAAATGTCCACAATGATTAAGGAAAGTCATAATTCCGGCCTTGTTGGGGCATAAAGGAGACCCAATAAATAGCGTACTTTTCCCCTTTCTGAACCAACTGAAAACTGAAACAAAGGAGTTGGTAGGTAGAGAATAAAAGTTTCATTTTTATTAACGATCGAGCTAAAATCAAAGGACTTGGCAAATAACCACATAGTACTAAACATGAGAAGCATGTAAAGTCAACCCTAATCTCCAAGCACTCTGTGCTTGAGGGTCAGGGAGACTTCCTTAAAAAATTTTGGCATATTTAACAGTAAGGAAATATAATCAATATTATAATAACTATGTAGGGTATCAGATGGATACTAGACCTATCAGAGTGATCACCTTGTAAGTTATATAATATAGATGTCTCTATTCACTATGTTGTACACCTGAAAACTAATATAATATTATATGTCAACTAATTAAAAAATAAACATAGGAGATGCCAGGATGGCTCAATGGGTTGAGCACTCATATTGCAGCCCCGGGGTCCAAGGATCGAATCCCAGCCCTGGCCCATGTGGACCCATATACTAAACTTGAGTATGCCCCCAGTTCAGTCCTCACTGGGGCACGCCTCCTATGTGGGTGACCCCCAGCCAGTTCCTGCCCTGCGCAGCCCCCATGCCCACCTGTGGCATGAAACCATGTAGAAAACAGATGATGTACAACTATGGAGACTGCTTTGGGCTCTTCCCCTTCTTTCTGTCTCTGTATCTCTATCTCTCTCTCTCTCTCTCTCTCTCTCTCTCTCTCTCTCTCTCTGTCTCTGTCTCTTTCTGTCAAAAACAATAAAAATAAATCTTTAAGAAAAAGAAACACATTTTTAATTGCCATATGCTACAACATGTATGAAGCTTGAGGACATTATGCTAAAGGAAACAAGCCAGCCACAAAAAGATAAACAGTCAAAATGGTGGTCATAGTAACAGAAAGTAGAATGATGGTTGCCAGGGGCTAGGAAAAGGAGTAAATGGGACATCACTGTATTTTTCCAAGTATAAGATGCCCCCATGTATAAGATGACCCCTACTTTTCTAACCCAACATTAAGAAATCAATACACAGGTTACTCCCGTGTATAAGACACCCCCAATTTTTGCTCTAACCATTTTAGACAAAAGTATCATCTTTTACACGGAAAAATACGATATTACTTAATGGGTAAGCTGTGTCAGTTTTACAAGATAAAAAGGGTTTTAGAGATGGATGCTGGTGATGTTTGCACAACATCAAGAATGTGCTTAATACCACTGAACTGAACACGTTAAATGGTTAAGATGGTAAATTTTATGTTGTGTGTATTTTACCATAATTTTTAGAAATTGGAAAAAGAACAGACAACAAAAATAAAATAAAATAAAAAAGGAAAGAAAAAATATGGCAAAGAGCAGAGGAGAACACAGGTTCCCAGTGGACAATTCATCCCTAAGAACAAAGACAAAAGTGTTTGGGCCCCACATACACAACTTCTCTGTCCACACGAGCTGAGGAGAGGCATCTCTCCACTGCTTGCAGGCAGAGTGAGGGCAGAAAGGGAGCAGCCAGTACACTGATGGGGTCTAGTCTCTTCCATGGAGGAAAATAACCGGAGTGAAGACGTTTCCCCTCTCCCACCCCCAACTAATCTTGACTCCAACTATACGTATTTTCAGATTCATTCTATGAAGATTCTGAATTTGGCTACATGTGTTAAGTCCACCAGGTCAAGTTTAATGACTAGAAGAGAGAGCAGATAGCATCAGAGGTCCTGGCAGCCTAGTCAATTTAGTCATTTCCCATCCGTTTTGGAGACCCACAATACTACTGGACAGTAATCTAAGGGGAAAAAAAACAAAACAAAAAAACTACAGAACAAATCTTTCCATCATCTTTCAGCAATCCAGCTTACTGGATTACGTGGGCTTACTCTGCAACTTCCCCACCAGTTCACTCCCCAGTTTGGCCCAAAGCACTCACAGCCACCGAGCTGCCAGTGAAGGTAGGGACCTTGCCTTTGTCGGAAGAAGTCCTATAAGATAGCCCTCTCTTAAATATTTGACTTCCCCTGGTTTGAAATCATTCTTTTCCTGGATGGCTGAAGGGCCTTAGGAATTCTCCAGAAGCAGTGCTCACTGGCTGGCAAAGTCAGACAGAAGAAAGCAGGTGGAGAGCAAGAAAGAGACCCTGAACACTGTTTCAGAATACTTCTTCAAGACGCCAAAAAGGAGAAACTCTAAAGGTATTTTACCCAGCTCTCACCAGCCACTGGGAGCAGAGCTTCTGTGGAAGGGTTAAAGAGCATTTATTGCTTGGCCAAAACAGAGAGAAAATTTCAGATATAAATGTTTGAAGGTTTGGTCTTTTTAGGTGCCTGCCTTTTGAGCTCAAAGGAGAAGAAGTAAAGGAGGGTTAGGGGGGAAGGCCCTAAAACCGCTAAGTAATTTTCTTTTCTGCTTTGCTTTTCCCCTTGTAGAGCAAACTCTTATGTTACATCCCAGGCTGAAATAAATCCTCCAGGCTGAATGATAAATCAAGGATTGTAATGGAAATCACTGCTGACCTTTAAAAGGGCATTGTCTTTATATTTTTACACTGTGCTGTTTGAAATGTCGACTCAGAATCAGGAAAATAATATGCCATTGATTTCTCTCCATACCTCTTATAACAAAGCTTAAAATTGACCTGAAACGCATTGGTATGGGTTTTCTCATTACGGTTTCAACATCATTGAAAATGGTGATTAATGAGTCAGTCTTAGGAACAGTGTTGTTAGACCTTGTAATTACTTTGTGAATCGTGTCCAAACAGTAACTAGCTCACCCTGTTCATACCACCTTCCTGAAGTGGGTCTATATTAACCCTCATGCGGTAAAACTTGTCCAAAAGCCTGGACAAGATGGACATATTATTTCCTGGCGTTACTGTTTATCTTGCTTACTGTCTTCTCCTTGTCCAATTACACTCCTTTTAGGTCTCCTCCAGGTTTTTAGTGTATGAGCACTCTCTGGCAATTTGTTAGTTCTAGGTTTTCATACTTTCTTATTTTTATTTCTAGTTTCTCCTCGTTTTTTTGTTTGTTTGTTGTTTTCTTCTACTTTCATAATCTCTCTCTCTCTCCCCCTCTCTCTCTCTCTCTCTCAGCTCACTGTTCTTTTTGGCTCTTTTTTTGCTCTCCTAGCAAAATGCTATCTAAAAATGTCCACAGACCTTCAGTTAAGCATGGAAGCTAATGAGACTGACCTCTCTTCAGCATAAAAAAATGTAGCTAGGTAGAAATGTTTTTTTTTCTGTTGAAAACGTTTTAAAGTTTTTCGATGATGTGTCCTTAGGCTGAGTTGTTCTGCGGGATCTGTTATCGCCACTCTGCTGAAGCAGGAGGGACTCCCGCTCATAATCTGGTTTGGATGTCAACGCTGATGATGCCGCATGTATACCAAAAGGCTATGAAAAAGTCTATTCTTTACACAATTAAGCTTTCTGGAGGGAGCAGAGCAGGCATCCCACTCAGGTTCACAGTGGCTGGAACACACAAGGAAAGGAGGCTGAGTGAGTTCTGTACTGTGGACAGGTACTGGGACCACAGTGAGGGGCTTGTGTGCCTTTAATCACCTACACTGAAGGACAGAGCACCCTGGCTTTCTTATCAGCTTCCCCACATGCAGAGGGCGAGAGGAAGAAGTGAGGCTTCAAAGCTGTCACCTTGGGGAAGCTGGGTTAAGCACTCGGTTTGCAGCCCCAGGGACCAAGGATCGAACCCCGGCCCGAGCCTATGCGAACCCATATGCTGAACTGGGGTGTGCTTCCCATGCAGCAGACCCCCAGTTCAGTTCTTGCCCGGGTTCGGTCCCTGGCTCAAGGGGGTGTCTCTCCTATGCAGGAGGCTTCCAGTCCAGTCCCCGCCCTGCGCGGCCCCCACCCACCTGTGTGAAAAAAAAACCATGTCGAAAACTGATGATGTCCAACTATGGAGACCGTTCTGGGCCCTCCCCTTCTGTCTCTCTCTGTCAAAAACAATAAAAATAAACCTTAAAAAAAAAAAAAAGTTGTCACCTTCAAACACCAAATAACAGCGCCAGACTCCTTACAAGATCTCTGACCAAGATAACCAAATCAAGTTAATAGTCCCAAACCTAAACCACAACTGGAAAACATAGGGAGAGAGGGAGAGAGAGTCCTACAGAGACTCTCTGGAGAGAATCTTAGAAAAGAAAAGCATCTCCCAGGTGTGGTGAGATCATGCACGCAAGCTCTTCGGCCAGAGGACCCACCAGAACCTAATGTCTTACCCAAGTGAAAAAGCAAAGAAGAGTTCACCCTGCCTTTAGATGAAGTATTTGGCCGCCCACAAGAGGGGATTTTAACTTCACAAAAAGTGGCCCCTGGCCCAAAGAATCTTCTGTCTTGGGGACGCGCTAGAATCAGACACTCAATAAGCCCTCCTTGAAATTCTGTGGTGAAAGGTTTCCATACGGTTTAGAACAGCACTGAAGAAAGAGCAGATTTTGTAGACTTGGATGCAAGTTCTTTTGCCACTCCTGTGACCTTGCGAAATGTACTTATTTCAGAGCCTCAGCTTCTGCTTCTCTACAGTGGGGATAAATAATACCTGCTCCATTTTCATCAGCTCTAACATGTACTTCGTCATTGCATTTTAGCATCTCTGAAAAGTTGATTTAATCAGGGGCTTCTTACAAATTCTAATTGGCACCTTTTTTTCATTAGTGGCACATAAAATAATGATGCAGCTTATGATAGATGGCATCTTAAATTAATAAAATAAAGCACTTCACAGGACTTAGAAAATGCAAATGTAGAAACACTGTATTCATTATAAGCTCTATATAAATGTCTCATATGCCTCTTTGGGCATCCGCTTCCTTATCTGTAAGAATGAGGTAATAATAATACCAACTGGATGGAGTTGTATAATAGTACCAGTAAGCGTCAAGTAACTTAACGCATATAAAGTGTTTAAAACAGTTTAATAAAGCTCAGGGCAGGAATCCTTAGTATTTTCATGATTCCAAGACCTTCTATGACTCATGTGAACACAACTGGCTACTGATTTATTTCCTAAACACACTGAGCCAAGCTCAACGGTTCTGAACCCTGGCTCTGTCACTTACTAACTCTGGGTAAATTCCATAGTTTTACTCACCCTCCTCATTGGCATCTGTGAAGTGGGAACTACAGCACCTGCGTCAGCATGGTGCCTGGCAAGTGGAAGTCCTCAATACATGCTAGTTGTCATTTTTAGTGAGCAAGTCTGCTTTGAAGAAGCATCTGGCCTCCAAGCTTTAGCGATGGCCCAGAGAGAGTTACAATACCATATGTGAAAGGTGGCCCCTCTTCACACACTGCCCTTGTGTGAGCCCCATCAATGTCCACCATCCAAATGTCCACCAAAGACCATCCAGGAACACACCTGAGGTCCATGAGAAGTGGAGTTGATCCTGGCTATGGGAATATCTCACACCATGAGGAACCATGAAGAAATACGGTATCAGGAAGGGCTTGTTCTAGGAGCTGAGCCTGTATTAGCTGATTTGGGGGAGGGCTCCAGGAAGTGAAATGGGAGCTGTCAGAAATTGGAGACATTTAATCATTATCTTAGTATTTATCTGGAGTGCAGGAAGAAAGAAGAAAGGCTGGAGTTGTTACTGAAGAAGCAGCAGTAGTCACTCCTGTTAGCCAGAAAGGAGGAGGGGAGGGGTTGGTCATTTTTGTCATGTCTTTATCTTGGTTCAGGCATAATTACTGAGTGGTCTTGTTTTTGTTTTGTGCCATTACATTCATGAAAGTCCTCATCTGAGAATGATCCTCATGAATGCTGATGTTCACCAAAGGAACTACATGACCCAACTGGTAGCAAGTAAGCCACCTGCTAGCTATCAACTGTGGGGTGACCAGCTGTCCCCGTTTTCCTGGAACTGAGGAGGCCCCAGACTGTGAAACCGGAACACAGAACTTGTGCTGAATGGAGAAGGTCTTAGGCAAACAGGGATGCACTCGTCACCTTAGCTCTCTGGGCTGCCTTTCTGTTTCTCAGCCCTCACCCCTTTTGATAACGTGGCCTGTGAATCACCTGGCTTACACTTTATTTATTGGAAGCAAAGTCTCAGCTCTACCATTTACTAGCCACATGAGCAAATTACTCAATGTCCGAGTCTCTGTTTCCTCCTCTCTGAAATGACGTTGGTATATACTTCATGTGAAGACTTAATGAGATAATGGCACTTTCACCATTGCCTTGCTCATCATAGGCACTCCAGTGATGTTACTTCCTGTTCCTCCCCTAACTCCCACCTCTGCCCCAGTCCACCTCAGCTTTGCACTATTTTATGCAACAGCCATGGATGAACAATTATATCTCAGTAATATTATTTTCATAGTGCTTAACGTGGTTTCAGGTACCTACAAACACTTAAAAATATATTTTAATTGTGTTATTGCTGTTCCTTTTTCTTCTCTTTAGTACTCCCACTATTTCTTATACTTCTCTATTCCTTTTTTTTTTTTTTTCAGGAAAGTTAGACCTGTGAGTAAAGAAAATAATAACAAACTTTGCATTTCTAGAATATTTTACAGTTCACAAAATGCTCTTCCCACACACACAAAGAAAGAAACTATGAGGCAAGTATTTGTTACTCTCCTGTAAATTACTCTCTAATATTACTCTCTTACAGACTAGCAAACCAAACCTGGGAGAAGCTCTATATGCCACATTCTAGATTATATGGCTAGTTAAGAAATAGAATAAACCTTCTGAGTCTCCGTTGTACTCTAAAACAACTTTCCCCAGGGGCTCAAAACTGGATGCCAATGAATCCCCATTCCTCACATAACAGAGGCCCTGGATTGGGCCTCTTAGCCAGATGTGGCTATTGAGACAAGCAGCTGTCGTTTGTAATTTCCTGTGTTGTCTCCCAGAGCCTATAGCTTAATTTCAATTTAAGTCCAGCATGGCTCTTGCCAGACCCTTGAGAAAATCCCGTTCAAGGTGGAACCACTGAAATCTGAGTCAGAGCTCTCTTCCTCTATCCATTCCGTTTAGGCTTTGGCAGCTGGGGTCTGCTGAGACTGGATAATTCCAGCTTCCTTTGACTTGCCATCCCCCTCCCCATTGCCCCAAGAAGGGATGACAAATGGACTCATAATCATCACCCTTTGAAAACCTTTAAATGTCATATAGCCTAAGCAGAAATTGCAGATAGGGTTTGGTATTTAACTCTGACTAGTTCCAAAGTGTTCCCCCATCTGGAGTTCTTCCATGGAAAAAGATTTGCAGTATGCAGATGGAGGGTGCGGGGCTAGAGAGGTCCCAGGAATGCAAGACCAGCAACAGTCTGAGGCCTACTAGCTGAAGGCATGTGAACACAGAATATCTTTCCAGGGTAACTGAAGCCAATGGAATTTGTGAAGCAGAAAGAAGCTAAGATTCGGAATCAGCTTACCCATGTTCACATACCTCACAGGGAGGGTTGCCACCTGCTACATACTCAGTTTCCCCTCCCTCCAACTTTGTGCTCTCCTTTGAAACAAGGAAATAGTAATGTCTGCCCTGCTTTTCTCTTTAGGGAGGCCCTAAACTAATGGACATAAAAGCACTTTAGAAACTGTAAATCACTAGACAAGCACAGGCTGTTAATATTACAGGGCAGCTTTCTGAAGTTTTCAATACGCTTTTCAGGCGCAGATTCACTACCCATTACAATTCTTTCCTGGTGTTTGTTTTTTCTTCCAGTTCCTTTGATCTCTGAGTACAAGCTTAAAGTAGCCAAAAGGCAGGTCTGCATGTGTTTCATAACTCACACAGTTATTCAAACCCATACATGGTATTCCAGCCCAAAAAGATTGTCCAAGGAAGGCTAAGTAACTGAAAGGAGGAAAAAAACACTTTTTGCTCAACATGTTTTTAGTTTCTCCAATCTATAAGGAAATTTTGATTCAGAGGAGAAGAAAAAATAACAGAACTTGAGAATGGGAAAGGGAAATTCCATCTCACACACTCAAGGATGATATTTTAAAAGATTACAAAAATAAAGCTAATTGGTAATTGTAGAGTCAAATAGAAGTGAGTTCAAAGCATAGAGAGATAACATGGTCAAAGAGATGTCCCACGTTAAATTTGCAAATCATTGCTAAACAAAGATAAATTTGCTTATTACATCTCACGAAGCAGATGCTCATCTTTGCCTAGGGTTTTGCCCAAAGAAAGAGAGATTCTTAGAAAATACGACTCACCTTTTCTTTACATCTTAATAATATTTCTCTTTCACCCACACAAGGGTTAATGTCTTCTGGGAACTGACTATATAAATAACCCACAAAAGACTGAGACTAGGAAAAGTCCAAAAATATGTTTCTCTATGTGCCATCCTTCCTTTCCAACCCGCTTTCTGTTCACAGAACCCCACTATTATGTTTCCAGCAGAATTGTTATGTTTTAAAACTTTCCATTTCAACAGGATCATTGATAGATGAGCCTATCTGTGAACAGGTGACAGGCAGGACATGTGTGTACATACTGACCACATAGAGGGGACTCCTTCTACAACACTAACCAGCCCACAGACCGTGGAACCTGGATTTGGCGGATGAATCTTGGACTCACTCCAGAAGATTTAATTCAAGAAATACCAAAGGTCCTCGTCACTGTGCAGCATCTTCGCTTTCAAGGCCACACTTCAGCCTGAGGGTGCAGTGTAGGAACGCAGACAGTGCTGGGTGTCAGAAATCAGAAACTTTTCTAAGTGGCCACAAGATGGCCTCACTGTTCAGACTAACGTTGTATGTTCAGGCTGCCGTTTCAGTCCTTAAAGAAGGGTGGCAGGCACAGGGGTGTATTTTAAAGATTGCCACTGAAATTGTGATAAAGAAGTGACAGTTGTTCTCCAGATACTTCACCTAGGTTACCTACAACAACGTAGGCATAGTGTCTCTAGTGGGAAAATATAGAACATTATGCATTTCTTAACTCTAGTGAACAGCCACAATGTTTTTGTTCCACACTAATCTATGTTAAATTTCCTTTAAAGAAAAGAACCATTTATATAAAAGTTTAGCCTTGGGGAAGCCGGGATGGCTCAGTGGGTTAAGCACTCACTTTGCAGCCTCAGGGACTGAAGATCGAATCCCAGCCCCTGCCTGTGCGGACCCATATGCTGAACTGGGGTGTGCTTCCCATGCAGCAGGACCCCTACCCAGTTCCCCTGCTGCATGGCCCCGGCCCACCTGTGTGGAAGGAAACCATGTCGAAAACTGATGACATACAGCTATGGAGACTGCTCTGGGCCCTCCCCCTTCTCTCTGTCTCTCTCTGTCTCTCTGTCTCTGTCAAATAACAATAAAATAAATCTTTAAAAAAAAAATAGGGGAAAGCCGGGACGGCTCAGCGGGTTGAGCGCTCGCTTTGAGGCCACGAGGACCGAGGATCGAATCCCGACTCCAGCCCAGGCAGGACCCACATGCTGAACTGGGGAGTTCCCACAGTTCGGTTCTCTAACTGTCTCTGTCTCTGTCTCTCTCTCTATCTGTCAAAAGTAAAATAGAAATAAATATGCACTGAAGACAAAAAGATAATTTCTCTCTATAAATGTGAAAAGATAAAAAAACAAAAACAAAAAAAAACAATTTAAAAAAAAAAATAAAGACAGAAGGGTGAAAGGCACACCTCAGCCTTACCCTTTGGGTTCCAGGCAAGTCATTTAAGAACGCAGTGACTGTATGTGTGACATCACCAACGTCACTGTGGAGCAGGAGCATCAAGCAGTCCATACAAGACCCGGAGATTCCATGGACCAGGTAGAGACAAACCTCAAAACTGCTAGAATGGGGGTGGGGGGGACTGGAGAAAGAAAATGGACAGAATAATAAAGAAATAAAATCTTCCATTCAAGAAGTCCTGCAAACTAAATTCCAGAACACAGGAAGAAAACTAATGTTTAGAAAGACAACCAACACTATCACAATCACTATTGAAAGAAAATAAAAAGGAAACACTTTAAATTGTTTTAAAAATAAATATATTTTAATATCCTCAAAGCAATAAAAAGAGAAATAGCCAGTTTAAAAAGAACAAAATATAAACCAAAAAAAAAAAAAGGCAGAAGTAAAACAGGGAAAGGTTGATAAGAAAAAGAAAATAGCAGCAAATAAATTTTTTGAAAAATCTCTATGCAAGACATATTTTACAAGTCTTTGTCTATATAAATGTCACCCAGCCATGTTTATACCTGAAAAACAACTTGACTGAGTATAAAATTCTCAAGGCATACCTTTTACCCCCCAAATATATAGCCATCATTCAATTTCCTTCTGCCGTTTATCTCCGCAGAGAGGAAGGCTGAGGCCAATCTGTATATTGTTCTTTAATAGATTGCAAGAGGGCAGGGGTAGTTGTCAGAATGCGTCTGAGTTTACCTTTGTAATTCAAAAAACTGTCTAAATGTGTCTGGGTATGGTTGTCTTTTCATTAATTTTGCTGGTAAATATTGAATCCTTTTCCTACCTAACTCTCATCTGGTTTTGCTTCATTATCAGCCAGTATTCAATTGCAGAAAACACAACCCACAAGTTTAAGCAGAGGGAGATTGATTACAAAGTATTACATAATTTTCTAAATCACCAGGAGAACAGAAAATAAAAACAAAAAACAAACGTTAGAGGTGTGCTGTCCAATATAGGAGGCACATGGGGCTACTGAGTACTTAAAATGTGGCTAGTCTCAAATGAGATACACTTGAGTACAAAAAAAAAAAAATTGCAATATACTGACTACATATGGAAAAGATAAAACTTTAGTGGGCTAAATAAAATATATTATTAAAATTATGGGGAAGCCAGGATGGCTCAGTGGGTTAAGCACTCACTTTGCAACCCCGGGGACCAAGGATTGAATCCTGGAGCCAGCCTGTGCTGACCCATATGCTGAACTGGGGAGTTCCCCCAGTTCAGTTCTCACTGGGGTGAGACCCCGGTCCAGTTCCTGCCCTGTGCAACCCTGTGCCCCACTGTGGAATGAAACTATATGGAAAAACCAACGATGTGCAACTATGGAGACTGCTCTGGCCTCTTCTCTCTGTCTCTGTCTCTCTCACTCACTCTCTCTGTCAAAAACAATAAAAATAAATCTTTAAAAAAATAAATAAAAATAAAATTAATGTCACCTACTTCTTTGTACTTCTTTAACTGCAGCTACTAGAAATTTTTAATGACATATGTGTGCCACATCACATTTCTATAGAACCTTCCATGAGTGACTCCCCAAGGCACATCTGAGAACGGGGCTGCCAGGGGAACTGCTCCAGACCCAGTCAGAGAGTGTAGGCGCAGGAAGCTGCCTGCCAAGATAGAAGCCACTGTTGCATGTGAGGGCTGCAGAACTCTGTGGGCCCTGCCCCCACCAGCCAGCTGACTGCTGAATTGGAAAGCTGCCTCTGGAGTTGCCTCTGTCATAATCAGCACCAGTAAGCTGGATATCCCATAACCTCCTTCCCTCCCACTCCCCCTACATGAATCAGTTTTAAATCCTGTCTCACTTGAGTGCAACATCTTGGCAGAACTTAAATCACATCCAAAGCTGTGGGCCTGAGCAGAGTGGGTTTTGGCTTTCCAGCCTTTGCACACTGCTAGAGGGTCAGAATGCATTTGGAGCAACCCAATCTACGGCCTCCAGTACAGCTTCTATTACAATGGCTCTTGTTCCTTCATTGCAAACAAAGAAACTTCTTGGATTGTATCATCTTATGTCCACAATGTGCTTTCCCATTATCCTTCTCTCCAGTCTAAGAAAAACTCTAAAGTTCCTTTTCAATATTAACCCTTCCATTTCCTGCAGTATCAGTTTGACTCCTTAATACCTCCAATTAGGATTTCAATGCTTCTATTAAATATTAGTTTGCTTGTAATTCTGTGATACATGGTACAAAAATGAAAGTTATGGAAATGTATACCTAGAGTCTAGAGATGATGTTCTATTTTCCTTTTCAGCAGTTATTTTTTCCCTACACCCCATGTTTTGTTTCATTTTATTGTTTGCTGGTCTTTAGGATTAATCCTTAATTAGTATTTGCCAAATATGTACTATCTCACTCTCTGTCCACCATCAATGGCTTCAAACCAAAGACCTTCAGTGACAGAGTGAGCAAGTTGGATTTATTATGAGTTGCAATGGGAGAGACTACAAGCAACAATGAAGCTTGGAGCATATGAGTAAGAGAATCTTAGAAAGGACTTGTTATAAGATTTGGGTTTTGGTTGGGTGATTTGGTGGATTAGGCATTATCAGACAGTAGTGACAGTTTTATAATTGGGTATCTCAATAAGTCTTATTTATAGGGAGGAAAGACTACAGCAAGGCTAAAGATGTAATTGGGAAGAAAAAAAACCATCCATCACTTATATCTGGCAGAGGTTGGTTGGTATTTTGCAACTTGAACAGTGTTCATGTGCTGTCTGTGCTCAGATATAACTACCAAGTGTTCTTGTTTGGACTTTGAAGCATCATCATCATGGAGTGGCCTTGTCTGATGTTGGTGTTCTGTGGAATTTGTTATGTTGAAGCACATCAAGACTGAGCAATGAGGGGAATCCGGGATGGCTCAGTGGGTTAAGCGCTCACTTCGCAGCCCCGGGGACCGAGGATCGAATCCCGGCCCCGGCCCGTGCAGACCCATATGCTGAACTGGGGAGTGCCCTGAGTTCAGTTCTCACCGGGGTGAGACCCCGGACCAGTTCCTGCCCTGTGCCCACATACCCAGGGCTAGTTCCTGGATGTCGGTGACTACTTTTCTTTTTCTCGTCACTTTGATGCTATTATAATTCTACTCTGAAATCCACCACTGGAGGAAAAAATTGTTGTTGACTATTTCTTGGCCTGATTCCCAGAATCAGGCATGTAGATAGATATTCTATCTCCATTGCTGGTTCTCCTACTCACCAAGCAAAAGCAACATGTTCTAGCTTGAATTTGTACTAGGGTTTATCTCCAAGATGAAATGAACCATCACCAATCCCTCCCTTTGTCCTTCCTGCCATTCACTCCTCTCTGAAAATTACAGGCTCTGAGACTGTGAGGAAAGAGAGGTATCCATGAGAACAGTGAGGAGAATGGTACTCCAGTCCTCTGCTCCAGCAATACCTACACACAACAGGTAAGGTCAAAACATACCCTGCATTTCAAGCCAGGGTACAGAAGTAGAAGACTGATATAAATGTTTGAAAATTATTTTAAAACAAAAATCCTTTCTCTATTTCAGGCCACATTGGGTTTCTCAATACATTTCCATCTGTTGTTCAATACATGAAGGTCTCCTAGATTCTGCCAATACACTGAGAATGTGTTCTAGTTTTTACAAACATATTGCCTTTCTTTTTTTTCTTTTTTTTTTTTTGAGAAGATATATCAGAAGTCTCTAGCCAAGTAACATTTTCCATTTGGAATCTTGTCAATCCAAGCTTGCACTGAAAACATACTTTGTCCAGCTTTCCACCTCAGAATAAGGTCTGTAGATTAGTTAATAGTATTGTATCAGTGTTAATTTCCTGGTTTCGATCACTCCACTATGGTTATATAAGATGTGAACATTAGGGCAAACTGGGGAAAGGGTATATGGAATCCCTGTATTATTTACAACTTTTCTGTAGTCATAACCTTATTTCAAAATAAAAACTTTTAAAAATTTTAACAGCAATATCAAAAACTGCAGAAAAACAAAGAACCTATAACACCAAATTTCCAGAGAATATTCTGCTGCCCACCTATCCCTCAGGGATGGCCTGGCCTCCTTACCTAAAATTTTGGCTTATTTAATCAGTTTATCAAATGGACTAAACTCAGTCCAAACAGAAAAACAGCTTTATTTTTCTCTAGTCACTCCCTCTCAACATGCTCTGTCATATCACCTTCCCTCACCACTGGGTAACATCTCAGGCATATCTCATAGATCTTCCAGTTACTTTCAAGAATTAAAACTCATTAAAAAGTCCTATTTAGGGAAAGCTGGGATGGCTCAGCAGGTTAAGCGCTCGCTTTGATGCCCTGGGGATCGAGGATCGAATCCCGACCCCAGCCCACGCGGACCCATATGCTGAGCTGGTGTGTGCCCCCAGTTCAGTTCTTGCCGGGGCCTATGTGGGAGACTCCTGGTCCAGTTCCTGCCCTGCGCAGCCCCGTGCCCACCTGTGGAGTGAAACTATATGGAAAACTAATGCTGTCAACTATGGAGACTGCTCTGTGCCCTCACCCTTCTCTCTGTCTCTGTCTCTCTATGTCTGTCAAAATCAATAAAATAAATCTTTAAAAAAAAAAAGTCCTATTTAAAACTCCAATCACAGACCTAATTCAGAGTCATCTCCCACCACCATCACCACCATATGGAGCCCTACCTCAACCTGCGGCATTGTGACCACAGTCCCACAGCGTGGAAAGAATTAGAGGAAAAGAAGCAAATTGATCTTCTGTAGTAGGTGCTGTTATAATAGAATAGACCATGGCATTGATGTAGAAGGAGCCCATGTGCTGGCTTTCTCCAAGAAGGTGCATTTGTGGGGCTTTCAAAGGCTCACTATGGGAATCAAAGTGCTGAAAAGCCCACTTCAAAGCCAATGCATTCTTCCTCTTCTCCCTGAAGTTTCTTGCAAACTTCTCAGCTCCTGCTCACAAATATTCTATATAGCAGCTTATTGCTGGGGTGTCTTCACCCCATAGGCAATGCCCCCTGGTCCAAGGCCAACTATCTTGCACTGTAACTCCTGGGAAACACGTAGCTTCACCATTCAAATTCTGGTGGTGCAGGCAGCTCTCACTGCTGCCCTCTTCACTCAGGGTTCAATAGGCAGGAAGCAAGCACCAAATTCCATTAATTTCTGACCTTAATTCTTAAAAAACACATATCCATTTCTCCATGATTCTCTCACCTTCCTCTATTCCAAATCCCAGGGTACCATTGGAACCCTAATTCTCTCAAGGGCCTCCTCATAAGAGAAAGGGAAATGCCACAACACTCTCTACAGTCCCCAAAGACTCTTTACTCCCCTTTCTCCATCAACTGGAGGTGCATGATGGAGGCTGATAATCACTGTACCAATTCTGAGGTCTTCTCAAAATTTCTGCATGGATATGTCTAGTGCTAAAACCCCATTCAGAAACTTGGGGGTGGAAGGGATCGGTTCTTGGCCTTTTGGCTAAGATCGAATGTAGAAACCTGGGGATACTTATCACCTTTTGTTCTCAGTTTTGGGGCTTCACATAAAATTCCAAGACACCATAAAAAGTCCCATCTGATATCCTGTTATACTTAAAACACACCAGGACGCCTTCCGTACAACCCTCAGTCTTCATCAGGACTCTCTACAGACTACACAATGGGAAACAGAGAAGCTGTGACTATTGGCAGAGTTCTGCATCTGGGCTGCCGAGATAAGACTTGGAAAGATTCAAACCACAGGCTTTTGCAACAGTTACACAATCACTTCTGGCCCACCCTCATGCTGAATGCATTCCAGAAAACTCAACATTCCTTAGAAGGCTATCATACAACTAAAGTAGAAAGGGTTGTAACTGATGTGTAGAAATATCCTTTGGGGTCAGAAATATATCAGATGAGAAGAAATTAATTAGGCCAGGATAGCTTTATATAGTTAAAGGCCATTTTATGGAGAAGGGATTGAAATCATTTTGAATCATCCCAAGGACTGCTTTGTGGAAGCCACAGGGAAGCCAGTTTGGGGCCTAGTAATATTCGTTCACTCACTCACTCATTCACTGAGTCTCTGCTGTGTACCAGGCTCTGAGTTGGGGCTAGTATTGTCAAGATGAATAAGATTTGCTCCTTGCTTCAGTTGCTCAAAGACAATCTCCATAATGGGATAAGCTGGCCCCAGAAATAGTAAGCTCTCCCATGGAGCTCACAGGTGCATGTCCTCCATGACAGTTAGAGGGGCAATTCAAGAGGGAGGAGTGGGAAGAAAGAAGCAGTGAAACAGCTGATCTTTAGCGCCCCTTCTACCTTTCCAAACCTGAGGTTCTATCTATGCTCTAGAAGGCACAGGCATAAGGCATGACGTCCCGCTGGTAATCTGCATAAAATAGAATGAGAGATTTAAAACACTGACAAGGCCAAAGAGATTAATTTCAGACAGGTAATGGGACCAAAGGTGTACTGAGTTCATCTTGGAGGGACCCAAAAAAGTATTTTTATACCAAGTAAGACTAACAAGACTTCATTACACATACAGGATTATTATGCATTGGTGAAATAAGTTTTGCTCCCTACAACATATTTCTTAGAAAAGACAGTAGATTAGGACTAGAAATTACAGAAGACAGTTAAATGCACACAGACCACAGAGGACTGGCCTTTTAGTTGTTGCATCTGGATATTAATAGATGGCAATAATTCAGCAGACCTAGGTTCTATTCCTCTCCATCTTTTTTAAACTTCAATAGGGCCAAATTTGAATATAAATCTCTTGAAATAGTTTGGTTGTCCACTGTAATTGGTTAATTATATAAGTCCATTAATGCATATATTAATAAATACATATGTACACATAGATAGACAAAGCAAATATAGTTAAACCAGTGGTTAAGTATAATTTAAAGACAATAATGTTAATATATTCAACACTACTTAACTGTAGTGTTAAATATAAATGGTTAAGATGGCAAATTTCATGTTATGTGTATTTTAACACAATTTTTTTTTCATTTTTTAATTAAAATGAAAATAATAATTTTACAGGTCTCTGGCACACTGTCTCTGGGAATCAGTTCCACTCATGAAATAAGGAAAGAAATGCATTGATTTTAAAAGACATGCTTTAATTTTACTAGCAGAGCAAGAAGGGGTGAGGGTGGGGAGAGAACATGAGAAACAATTCCTTAGGAGAAAGGGTAAGGCCCTAGAGAAAAAACTAAATCATTATAAAGAGAAATCTTCAAAGCTAGTCTAGTCCATCAAAAAGAATAATATATATTTCAATTTAACTGTCCACAACTACTATACTATAAAATGAGAAAATGACTTGATACTAGAAGAGAGAAGATGTCTGGGGTGCAAAGAAACCTTACAGAGGGGCCAAGGAATCAGAGAGAAGCTTGATATGACACTTTGTTATCAGTTGAATTGTACTCCCCAGCCCTCAAGAAATTCATATATTGAAGTCCTAACACCCAGTACTTCAAAATATGACCTTATTTGGAAATAGGGTCCTTGCAGATTAATCCATTAAACTAAAAATGAGATCATACTGGAGTAGGGTGGACCCCTAATCCAATACGACTGGTGTCATATTTGGGCTCAGACACATGTAGAGGGAAGATGCTGTGAAGAGACACAGAGTGGAGATGGGCATCTACAAGCCAGAGAGAGGGCTGGGACACATCCTTCCCTCACAACCCTCCAAAGGAACCTGTCCTTAGCTGGGCAAAGGTCCTGGGATTTTAAAGCCCCCCACAGGCCAGTCTATGGATGCGGCTTCTCCTGGGAAGAGGGCAGAAGCTTGAGCAAAGTGGTTCTCTTTCGCCTCAGGTAATTTCTAGAAAGGGTCGGCAGCTGGAAAGTGCCAGCCAACTATAATCCCAGCAGCTGGGGGGATAAATCCTTCCGTCGTGGAGGGGGCATCTGGGTGGTGCTGTACAGCTTCCATAACTTATCATTTTCTCCCAGCAAAAACCTTCTGGCAGTGATACATTATTTATTTAGTCCCGCCCATGTTTTCAGAACATGCTAGGCCTTAGAGGCATTTCTACTGTCATTGGAAACTGTCAGTTGATGAAAAGAGAGAGAAGCCAATCTAAATACTTGGTGAATGAGTTCTCAGTTTTTTATATGGAGATTCTGATACTTTTTGCCTTGGTCTTCTGGGATGGGTGGACCCTGTTACAGTTTTTCTTTCAAAAATATTTTTGGAAGACACATTTAGTTCTATTCCCATCCCAAATAATAAATTTACAATAAGCTGGGGGGGAAAAGATACTACTTTAATTTGAAAAGAAGTTTCTACTAAGAACCTAAAACAAGTCTTGTTCTTTTTTTTTTGTTCAACTCTACTTTTTTCATTTAACTATTATAGAAAATCTAAACCATACACAAAAATAGAGAAAATAGATTAATGAGTTATATGTATCTATCATTCATCTTCAACAATTATTAACACTTTGCCAATTTACAAATATCATTCTGAAGAGTAAAACATTAGACCACATTGCCATTAAAGTCAGGAACAAGCTATAATGATGGTTACTCATGGTTACTCTTTTTTTTTTTTCCTTAAGATTTATTTTATTTTTTGGAAAGAGACAGAGACAAAGAGAGACAGAGAGAAGGGGGAGGGCCCAGAACAGTCTCCATAGTTGTATGTCATCCATCTCAACATGGTTGCATTCCACACAGGTGGACAGAGGCCCATGCAGGGCAGGAACAGGCCAGGGGCCTCTTGCACGGGAGGCATGCTCCCTCAAGGCAGGGGCCAAACTGGGGGGGCAAGAACCAAACTGGGGGCCTCCCACATAGGATGCACACCCAGTTCAGCATATGGATCTACGTGGCCAGGGCTAGGACTTGATTCCCGGTCCCCAGGGTTGCAAAGCAAGCACTTAACCCACTGAGCCTTCCTAGCTTCCCCGATGGTTACTCTTATGGTCAGTAATTTTGTCCTAGAGTTATTGGTCAATACAAAAAGATCATAAAAAAGAAATAAATATAAATATTGGCAAGATAAACATATATCTAGAAAATCCAAGGAAATCATGTACTATCTATCTTTATGCATTAAGTTTTTTGGAAAGGTAGAAACAAAATTAACATAAAAATCTCCAGCCTTTCTATAATCAGGAAAAACTAATTTGAAAATGTGATAGAGAATGTGATAGAGAAAAGTTATATTTAATTCTAATGAAACCCTGAATTATCATATAATTGTAACAAAGGCCATAAAAGATCTTTCTAAATAAAAAGGTTCAATATCATACAGCTATGAATGCTCCTCAAATTATATAATGAATGTAATATGATTTTAATCAAAATTCCAACAGGATATATTATAGAACAGGCAAGCTAATTCTAAAGTTCACTTATAAGATGTGCCAAAAGTCAAGATTTTTTTATAAAAATAAAAAAGTACTTACAAGGTATCAAAATGTACTATAAAATC
>PVKE010005821.1:26800-36906 GCA_004027555.1 Craseonycteris thonglongyai
AAAAAAAAAAATCACAATAATTGAAATAATGTAGTATAGTAAAAAATAGGGAAAGAGAGAAATAAAACAGAATTAAAATCCCAGAAAAATAAATTACACATACATGATCTTAGTACTTGAAATCAGTCAGGAAACTACAGACTATGTTGGAACAAGGAGCTATCCATTTGGAAAACAGCAAAATTAAATGCCTTCTTCATACCATATTTAAAAATAAATTCCAGTTGTACTTAGAGTATAACTTTTTTTAAAAGAGTTTTGTTTTATTTTTGTTATTGTTTTTGACAGAGAGAGAGAGAGAGAGAGACAGAGAGACAGAGAGACAGAGAGAGAACTGAACTGGGGGCACTCCCCAGTTCAGCACATGGGTCCACACTGGCCGGGGCTGGGATTTGATCCTCGGTCCCCAGCACTGCAAAGTGAGCCCTTAACCCACTGCACCATCCTGGCTTCCCCGTTAGAATATAACATTTTTAAAGGCTAAAAGAAAAAATGGAAAACCATATTTATAATCTTGGGGGGAGAAAGCTATTATATCTTGACAAAACATAAAATCCAGACACATTATGGCTATGGCAGAGGACATACAAAAAAAGTTAAAAAGCAAGTAAATTATGACAAAATATTTGCAACAGATATAACAAAATTTTATACCTCGTTTTATTTTATTATACATACATACACGAGAGTGTCTGGAAAGTATCCAGCCATGTAACCATTCTCATTATTTTTTTCCAGACAGCCCTTGTATATCTCATTTTATCTGAATTATCTAAATATAGCTGAATATTTTATATACATAAGGAACCTATCAATTGATAGGAAACAACAGCTGAAGTCTATCCCCAGGAGGCTTTTCCTATAGACCCACATTGTTAGAAATGCGTCAGAGTAATTATGTAGTTTTGTTTTACTCACAGAACTATTTGTTAGATCTGTGAAAAACTACAAGACAGAGTTGTTCAAAGTAAGAAAGACCTAATCGTTAAATTTTTTTACCTTAGGTATTGGCATATCCCACAGTCTCTACTCTGCTTGGATGTGATGCTTAGGAGTGAATGTGATTTAAACCTATTCATTTTTGTAGAGTGTCTGCAATTGGTAACCAGGCAGATCCATCTACCCTGACCCTAAAAGTGACTTTAAAGTAAATTTCTTGAAGAAGTTATAATAGATCTCAAAAATTCTAGGTGGAGAAATGTTCGAAGTATATCATCAGTATGTCCATATTCAAATAGAGACAAAAGGAACCCAACTGATTGACAGGACAACTGTGGATTAAGTATGAGTTCTCTTTAAAAGGATGACCTTGAAGATAAACCCTGACTCAAGCTTGTGAGGAACTAAGGTGACCTCGATTGACAGTGGAAGAAATCACATGTAAAATTCCTTAAATAAAAACTGAATGACTAAACAATTTTACATAATGTTATACACAGTTTTTAAAAACAATTTATATTATAGAAAAACAAAATAGAAATGCGCCATCCAGTGAAAAATGACCCAGTTGAAAATGGGTAAAAAATATAAGCAGGCAATTTGCAGACAAGATACAAATGTTCAAAGCCACATATGAAATAGTGTTCATAACAATATATTAGTTAATAAAGTGAGAGATAAATCAAGTTAATAAAATCAAGTTAATAAATCAATGAGATATCAATTTTTGACTATCATCCTAAATCAGAAACTGGAAAAGGCCTACAGTTATGCCCTAATTGGAAGTTAATAAGTTAGCTTACCACCGTGTTACATACATATATATGGAAGACTATAAGACCCCTTTAGAAATGCCCTTATAGGAAAATACATGTATAAAATCTGTTGGTGCTTATGTTCCCAATTTTAAGCAAGTAATTGGCATTTTGGTATATGCATCAGTTTCTTAGAAGTTTGGTTAGTGTGAGTGAGTCCAATTGCCAAATAGTATGTATAGGATCAACTCTGAAATGTTGATTAAACTGATACAGTGAAATCCTTGGACCTGCAAGTCTGGAAACAGAGTTGGGACCCACAGTAATGACACCAAGGTATTGTCAACCTTCTGTAGCAGTTATCCTTTCCCCAAAACATCTGACTCTCTGATGCCTTGCAGGCCTTCATCAAACCAAAACATTTAAAACTACTCCTCTCTCAAGATCACTTCCAACCCCTCTTATTGTCATAGTCATTTCCAATTTGTTAGTAGCTATTAAAAAGTATCATTCAGACTTGAACACACTACTCCAGGTGCAATGTGAACAGCAAAGAATATGTCAATGCACATATGACCCTATTTTGTATGTATCCTAAATACAAACTGACTTTTTCACCAGCTGCTATACTTGTAGAATCATCTCAAGCTTATACTTAACCCCAAGTCTTTTTCACACAAGGAAGGAAGACAGGAAAAGTAGAAATGATATTAATATGAACTCATCTTAAAGATTTCCTGGAAGGATTAAGTTCTGAGAATACTTGGCACAATGCAGGCTATTTCCCATACATCTCACATTGTCCTGGATACATCTTATTTAACACTCACAGGAACGATATGATCTATATATTACTGCCTCCAATTTACAGATAGGAAATCTGAGGTTCATAAAGTTTAAGTAGTTTATCGGAGGTCAAATAGTTCCTAAGTGTCAGAGCCAAGATTGTAACAGATATTCCTGATTCCCAAGACCAAGTTCTGTCTCTTGCACCCTTTCAGGGCATTCGTCCCCTTCTTGTATTTCTACACTTGTTAAGCCTGCACACAACATAATGAGATTAGGAGTGCAAACTCTAGGGGCAGACTACCTGGTTTGGTGATCTGCAACAACTTATTTAGTATCTACTTATTTGAGCTGGGACAAGTTACTTAACTTCTCCAAGCCTCAGTTTCCCTATCTGTAAAATAAGAATTTTAATACTAATACCCACCTCTGAGATTTCAGGACTGATTAAATGAGATCACACTTAACACAGTGCCTACCCACTGGCTAGTCCACAATAGATGTTAGCTATACGAGTATTACTCCCACTCCAGGTTACCTTGCTGGTACCAGCCAAGTCTGCTTAGAAAACCACCCTAGAGTATTTCCAGGAATCCACATCAAATTACAAAGTTTCTCTAAACTTTCTTAACTGCATACTTTCCTACATTTACAATAGGTCAGATTATGTCTGGAGTTCTTTTATGGCAGGATTGAAAAGAGGGAGAAATAAAGGCCCCATAACCCATAAAATGCATAATAAGACACAAGGAATAGAAAGTTGACTTCAGCTATGACTCACCAAGGGCTATTTGTGTCTGTCTGTTCCTACTGCTTACCCACAATTAACTAACCCCCCATATTGCTCAACTCTATATATTTCTCACCCACAACTCACATTTGAGGGCACTGATTATAAAATGTTCTTTTGTTCATCAACCCAGCTTCTACAAGCTCCCCACCCCCACACTCACCAATCAGAAATTGGTTCAGAAACTAAGCTTTTGGTGTTTCAACACTGGGAAAAGGAACTCATCATTGCCATATAAGTTCTGTGAAATTTTATTACTGTCCCCGTTGTACTACGGAGGAAGACTAGCTTCTTAAGGCCATTATTTATATTTTACCCAGAGTCACAGAACTGATTAGGGGTGGAGATAAGCATTGATCCAGATCTCTCACAATGCTGCTCCAGGTAGAAAGAGCCTGTTGCAAACAGCAATGCTTCCTAAACTGTGCCCACCATCCTTGTGCCACCCACAGCAGTTTTGCAATACCTTCCTACCTCCTATGGGATAATTTACTTACTTTTTTTTTTTAATCAATGCAATTTTTGCAACCTATATAAATTAGGGAATATCAGTCTAAATAGTATCAGCTCTGAACTCACAGGTTTTATAGAGTGTGTATACATTTTTTAGTGTATTCATTTCCTAGGGCTGCCATAACAAAATACTATAAACGGGGTGGATTAAAACAGAAAATGATTCTCTCACAGTTCAGGAGGCCAGAAGTTCAAAATAAAGGTGTCAGCAGGTTTGGTTTCTTCTGCAGGAGAAAATGTTCCACTCCCCTCTCCTAGCTTCCTGATGTTCCTTGTCTTACACACACATCATTCCAGTATCTACCTCCATATTCACATGACCATTTGCTCTGTGTGTGTCTCTGTGTTTGAATCTCCCTCTCCTTTCTTTTATAAAATTACTAGTCATTGGATTCAAGGCCCGCTCTAAATCTAGGATTATTTCATCTTGAAATCCTTCCCTAGTTACAAGTGCAAGGTCACATTCTGAGGTTCTGGGCAGACATGAATTTTGAGAGGGATACTATTAAACCCACTACAACTAGTAAATAATAAATAAGGTTTTTTGTAAGTTTAGCCACCATGAACCACCTAAAATCATCTTGCAGCCTGCTGGTGATTTGCAAACCATGCTAGGGAGACCTTGGTGTACACATTTGGAGGCCCTTTGGGCATGTCTCCTGGTTTTAAAAGCAGCAGATTTTATATTTGAGGTGGTTGTGCTTCCTTTACTGCACTTGAACATGTGTATGCCTTGGTAAATCAAGAAGTTGATCCCCTAGAAAGAGCCAAGTCTCTAGTTTTGAGAACTTAAGAAACGTCACTAATAATAGATTGGTTCAAATGATACTTCAAGAAGATAGAACACTATCTTGCTGCATGATTCATTTTGTTCTAAAATCAGCAGCTGTGCACATCAGGTCTCTGCAGGGTTGCATATGGGGATTTATTGTCTTCTCCCCATACAGACTACCAGAGGATCTCAAGGTGGATTTGCAATTTGAAAGAAGCCACTAAGTACTGCTGGGGGCTGGATATTGCAAAACTATTTTGACCACAAAGAGGGAAGGAGGGATGCCTGAGAGCACTATAAACAGGAACCCAGAGTAAGCCCACATTTTCAGTCCAGAGAAGGGTAGAAAGGAGAATTTCATTCTCAGCAGCCTTTATGTAACCTACACTTCCCCGCGAATCACAGGCTGAATAAACTTAAGTTTTTCCACTTGAGATCAGATCCAAAAGGCCTTGCTCTTCTAAATGCACAGACTTCAGCTCTTTCTAAAAAGTACATACTGGATAATGGAAATTAAAGATCTCAGGGAAAGCATTTTTATTGATAATTCTTCTTTGTAATTTAGATGCTTATTTGTTCCAAAATATTAAAAATTGCCAATTATCAAAAACATAACAGGGAAAGCTGTCTTACATGAAAAGTTATCAGATGGTGAAGATCAGTTATTGCATGGGATTGATGCAAAATATAAAAGATGCATGAGAGCAGATGTTGTGCTTGGAAGCATCTCAACAAGCACATTTCCATAAACACATATGGCGTATGACTTTCACATACGTACCACCTCAGTGTTTATACCAAGTTAAATAATTCAAGATGGTATAACCAGTTTACACAAGTGTGACAAAACACTTTGAAAAATTGGGCCATTGCTATGAGAATCTAAATGACAGATACAATGACAGCAACAACAGCAAAACCATTTAGACAGAGGAGGCGGGGAAGGTCTCAAAACCAAAAGGTTCTGTATTTATTGGCAAAAACCCAAAACACAAGATGTTACCCACAACTTGTGTTTCTGCCAACAAATAGATCTTAGAGACCCAAACTTTCAGGTATGAATGATCACTGGCCTTCCAACAGTATTTGTCGCTATATGTGATTCAATATCACCCAACACCATTGCTGACATACAGAGCTTTGTAAAATTTCTCTGTAAAACTTCTCTGCAAAACTTCTTTAAGGACTGACCACTCCCCTCACCAGAAGGGCCCACTGGAGGAAAAGTTAGAGAATGAGAAAGAAACTGTGATGTTATTTATTCCACTCCCCTTTCAGTAATTCAAAACTGGTATCAACATACTAAAATCTGTATGAAAACACTGCAGGAAAGAAATCTGTTCAACTTGGACAGTTCAACTGACTTGACTGCAATTCCCCTTCACTATTTAGCAACTTCTAACATCCCAAATCTGCAGGAAGTGTTTGGGAGAATGTGGTAGCCTAAGTCAGACAGCTCCAAGATGGACCCCAGTGATTCTTGCCAACTAGAATTCACAGCCTTGTGTAGTCCACCCCCAAATTAAGATAATTTGTTATAAAAATAATATTGCAAAAAAATTATAGCATATGACTTTTGAAGCTAGGCCATTAAAGACATTATGGCTTTCACTTTATACTCTTTTGAACTGCTGACCCCAGGAAAAGCCAGCCACCACCTCATGAGGATACTCAAGCTGTCTGTGGAGAAACCCACATGTGGGGCAACTGAGCACCACATAAGTGAATCAACTTGGAAGCTACCGTAATCCTGCAGCCCCAGTCAAGCCTTAAGGTGACTCCACTCCCAGTTGACATCTTGACCGCAACCTGAGGAAAGACCCTGAACCAGAACCACCCAGCCAAGGCAGTCCTGAATTTCAAACCACAGAGACTATGTGAGATCATAAATTCTTACTGTTCTTTTAAGCCACTAAATTTTGGGGTAACTTGTTACACAGCAATAGCCAACTAGTATGGGGACTATTAAAGCATTTGGTGTCAATCATTTTGGTTTGTCACTTCACCATCTTGAAGCTATAGTGTGAAATATCTTTTTACATTATTCTACCTCTACAGACAGTTAATTGGTTAAGGGATAGACTCATATACCTAAAGCCAATCAGGGCCATTCCTTAGGATTTTTTTATAACTGTAGCTAGACAAATTTTTTCTCTGGTGGTAAGGACAAGAGATATGGAACACAGAAGCTGTCAGCGGCCATTCTTCCTGCCATGTAACTAAGAGAAACAAATTGACAACACAGAGAAAATCAAGATTAAGAGACTAAGGGGAAAAAGCATACCTAGTAGCAACAAAGTTTCTAGACCCAGTAAGCCCTGATACCATCTGTCCCTCACCCTTCTCATTGTGGGCCTTCCAATAAGTCCCCCTTTTGCTTAAATTGGTTTAAGTTGTGTTCCTAAACCTTCCCTCCAAAAGAATCTTGTGCTTCCCCTGGTAACACCATGCTTCCCTGAGCACAGCACTGGTGACACTGGGCTTTTGGCTGCCACCTTGTACCCATGAGCAGAGTCAGCCTTTGGATAAAGACAGTCTTGAAAAATGAAAATTAACTCAGTTTTGGGTAACATCATTGAGCTCCTAGATCAAACTAACCCTGAAGGCCATTCTACTGCATTGCAATGACATAAACCAATAAATTCTCTAACAAGTTAGATAAGTTTGAGTTCAATTTTCTGGTACTTAACATTTAAAATGTATGACCCAACACATAAGAGCTACCGGTAACTAGAAAGTACCATATGCTAGTCTGCACAAAACTACCGTAGCCCCTGCCCCCTGACCTATGGGGGATACATTCCAAGACTCCCAGTGAATACCTGAAATCACAGATAATACCAAAGTCTGTATATACTATGTTTTTTCCTATATATACATGCCTAAGATAAAGTGTTTAACCCATTTGCTATTTGAATACTCACTGGAGGCACTTCAAAGCTGCAGCATTTACCCCGAGACAACTCATGGATTACAGTCTTAATCTTAGCCCCAAAGTTCCGTGCTTTGAAATTTACCACATAAAAAAAAATTATTAAATACGGATCATCATCTATATTTCTATTACATTAGGAGTAGAAACAAGTTCTGTTTAGAAATAACTCCAAGCACAGTTTTTACATTTTATTTTCACATTGAAAACCAGTCAGATTTGTTTCCTCCCCAAAGAGCATGCTTATGTAAAATTAAATAAAAGTGGCAGTGAGCTGCACTCTTTTTTCTAGACGGAAATGAGTTAACTTATAAATTAGTCACAGTAAGAGATTAACAACAATAACTAATAATGAAATTGAACTATTACAAAACCATACTATTTCAGTATGACTGTTCTCTCTCTGTACCTCTCTTTCTCCCACCTCCCTCTCTCAAAATACTGTATCTTATTGTTGTTCTGTACTCATCCTTCTTGTGATGATGTGAGATGATCACAGGCCAAACCTATTTCTGAATCTGGGTAGCCATCCCTTATTTGCAGTAAATGGCTTGGTGTCACTCATTTCAGGGGATCCCTTGCTGAAGTCTCCATAGAGGCTCAATGCATTACGGAGAACACGAAGCACATTTTCTCTTCAACTTTTCCACCCGCAAACTTAATGCCTTTTCTCTGGTAATTAAGCACTTATTACATACACTCTGTGGCGTAACTTTTGCAGTCTGAGATGCAAAAGCAAAACTAGGGTGAATTTGTTTTTCCTTCTTCACAATTTCGCGGATAAAAGATTCATTTTTACCAGAGATTAGCAACCTCAGCACATACGACGGCTGTCCAGGAGGTATCGAGCCTATGTAATATGAAAAATAGAGGCCTTTGTGGCTGGATTTTTTTCTGGACACTCCTCATATTTGTTTTCTTTCCTTATTAAGTCAAGAATGTTCACCTTTTGGGGCAGCATTGCATGGCTTCTCTTTGGCATATCTGAGTTGCTAGCATCACTACTCTCACACTTTGGAGCCATTATGAAGTAAAAAAGGGTATTTGAACACAAGCACTGTGAGCCGGGGACAATCTATCCGGTAACCAAGCTGGCTCCTAAGTGTCTAATGAGCAGGAAGCGTCCACTGCGTAGAGGCAGGGGATGAGCCAGATAGCGCGAGATTTCAGCACTACTCTGAACAGCCACCCAGGTTTAAACTTATGAAGTGTTTATTTCTGGAAGTTCCCATTTCATATCTTTGGACCATGGTTGTTGACCTCTCTCAGGTCACCGAAACCACAGAAAGTGAATTCTCGGACAAGGGGAAACTACTCTATGGGACAGTTTTCTCCTGTAGAAAACAGTTTTATATAATCTCTCAGCCCTGACCTTCCTTGGGTATCAACCCACCGGTTTTAAAAGGGTGGGACTTAGAGCCCCAGAGTTGACAAAAATTTATAGAATGGTTGAAACACGTGCAGTAATTCTAAAGCTTGGCAGCATAAAATGCTTTGTAATTTGGGTTGCATTTATAATTGCTCCATCCATTATGCTTTATTCAAAGTGTGGTTTACTCACAAGCAAATAAATATTTACTAGTTTAAGTTTATATCTTAGGAACTGACAGAGGTTAGCTACTACATACTCCTGAAATATATAGAATATAGCAGGGATTCCCAACCCTGTGCCCACGGGCGATGGCGCCCGCGGCCTGATTTGTGTGCGCCCGCCATTATTTGACTACATCAGAAGTTTTTCATAAACACTAAGTAAAATTATAATTTATTTTTATACATTTGTTAGAATTTTAAAATATTGTTTGAGTATCTACACAGGTTTATTATATGCGTTGGTATGTGTGCGATATCGTATGTGTAAGTGTTTCCCTAGCTTTCGCCTTTGTACACGTCGCGTCTTGTGTAGCCGCTGCGCTCTTTACACTCTCCTCCCCCCAACCGGGAGACGCCAAGTTGCCGTTTTGATTGTGGTTGCTGGACTGATCGGGTCGTGACGGTTAGCTAGGATCACAGTGTTTTGATATATTCGATTTTAAATGAACCAAAAGCGAGGTAGGTAATCTATTATTATGGTGGCAATTTGATATGATATTGTAGTTCTATGACTATTTTTATTTTTATTGTTTTAGTCCTAAAATGAGTGGACCAAATAAGAGAAAACGAACCTATAATTTTAACACAGACTGGGAGGAATCCTATTGTTTCATTAATTTAAAAGGTAAATGCGTTTGCCTGGTGTGTGGCAGTAGTATTGCAGTGCCGAAAAAACATGATGTTGAACGTCACTTTCAGACAAGTCATACCACTTTTGATACGAATTATCCACTTAAATCTGAAGTCAGAAAGAAAAAAATAAATCAACTAAAATGAAATGAACTACTCAACAGACTGTTTTCACTAGACATGTGGAAAAATCTAAAAAGGCAACCATTGCTTCTTTCAAAATTTCTCACACACTCGCAAAGAAGAAAAAACCTTTCCAGGATGGTGAATTGTTAAAAGAAGCATTTCTGACTGCTGCCGATTGTTTGTTTGAGGAATATTCTAACAAGCGTCAGATTATGTCGGCAATACAAGACCTACATTTGTCAAATAACACAGTCACAAGAAGAATACACA
>PVKE010005821.1:37006-57345 GCA_004027555.1 Craseonycteris thonglongyai
TCACAGTAAAAGAGGAGCTGTTGCAAATATTACCAATGAAAGGACAGACGAGAGGTGAGGATATTTATAAAACTTTCAGAACATACACCAGGTCGATAAACATGCCTTTGCATAAGTTGTCTGCGATAACTACCGATGGGGCACCAGCAATGGTTGGTAAAAACAAAGGATTTATTGCCCTTTGCAGGAAAGATGAATCCTTTTCAAACTTTATGTCCTACCACTGTATTATCCATCAGGAAGCTTTGTGTTGTAAAATACTGCCTTTTGAACATGTTACGAAAATAGTCACAAAGATAATCAACTCTATTCGAGCAGCTCCATTGCAACACCCACTTTTCAAGGCCCTGTTAGAAGATACTGAAGATAAAGAACACGAGCTCATCCTGCATACTGAAGTACGTTGGCTCAGTAAAGGTAAAGTTCTTACAAGATTTGTGAACTTAATTGAAGAAATAAACACATTTATACATTATAAAAATGAAAATTAGGATGAACTAACAGACTCTTGCTGGCTGGTGGATTTGGGTTTTCTTGCTGACACCATGGAAAAATTAGATTCTTTCAATTTGGAGTTGCAGGGAAAAGACAAAAATAGAGCTGAAATGATAAGCTCTGTAAACGCATTTAAAGCGAAATGGACTTTGTTGATTTCACATCTGCATATCAAGTCTCTCGTGTACTTCCCATATATGAGGATAATGCTAGGTAACAATGAATTAAACGTGTCATTATTTATTGAGACCCTGCAAGTGCTTCAAAAACAGTTTGAAGAGAGATTTCTGCAGTTTACAAAGATCGAGCCAATTGTCTCCTGTATCAATCCTTTTACTTGCCAAATAAATGGAATAGAACTAGCCGCATGTATTGCAGACCTTGTTCAGGGGAAAGCAGAAGAACTAGAGTTAGAAATTTTGAAGCTTAAGAACGATATTTTGCTAAAATCCTTAATATCAGAGGACTTATGGAACATAGTCGACAAAGAAAGGTTCCCATTTTTTAAAAAAGTGGCATATAAAATCAAATCGTTTTTCGGGTCAACGTATTTATGCAAATCTTTGTTTTCAAACATGAATTTAATAAAATCGCGATATAGATCTTGACTTACCGATGAGCATCTTAATAATTGTTTGCTAACAGGGTTGTCATCATACTCTCCTAATTACAAGGCACTGGCCAATGAAATGCAATGCCAAGGATCACACTGACAGATTGTTTTTTTTTATGTTTTCTTTTATGTTTTTTTAAATGATTTTATTATACGTGTGTTTTTTATTTACTTTGTATTACATTTTGTATATATGTTTCTTTGTGTGTATATAATTTGTACAATAAATTTATTATTTTAAAATGATTTTTGTTTATTATTTTTTATTCTTGTTCAATAATAAATATCCTTAGAAATAGCTGGTGCCCGCCGCCCTACCGATATTTTAGAATGCGTCCTAGGGTATAAAAAGGTTGAGAACCCCTGGAATATAGGAATGTCTTGAGTTTTTTCCAGTTTTTTAGGTGGGAGTTTTCTTTGGGGAGCGGGGGGCCTTCAGTATCAGAGGAAAACAAAGGAAGTCCCTGGGGGATTGCAGCAAAGTAGTATGCATGTGGCCTTCTGGTGAACTCTCTACCACAGCCCTGCATTTGATACTTTCTTGGGCATGCGCCTCGTCCATTACATCACAGCCCCGTGAAAGGCCGTACCTAGGCAGAGTGATTCCACATCAGTCTGGGAGCCAGAGGCTGAGCAAAGCCTTGGGACCCCAGACAGACCCTTCTTCCCTCTGGGCCCTTCCCATTCTTTTCACCAAATGCCCTCCAGCCCATGTTTCCATCTTCTAGGCCCGTGATCCACCAAGTAGCTACGATTTTTCCCTTATCTCCACAGCTTCTTCTCCTAACTCTTCCGCTTAATCTATAAACATGCTCATATTGCTTCCCATCTGAGTATGTGTGTGTGCGTGAGAGAGACAGAGAGACAGAAAAGAAACCTTCCTGTACTAGATCTAATAGTGTCCCCCCAAAATTCATGTCTACCTAGAACCTCAGACTATAATTTTATTCGGAAATAAGATCCTTGTATATATATTTAAATTAAAATGAGGTCATACTGGATAAGAGTGAGATAACAGAGATAGAGATAAGGAAGGATGTGTCTATAAACCAGGAGATGCCAAGGATTGGCAACCACCACCAGAAGCTAGGAAAAGGCAAAGAAGGATCCTTTCCTAGAGACCTTCAGAGAAAGCATGGCCCCACAGAGACCTTGATTTCGAACAATGCCTCCAGAACAATGCATATACATTTCTGTTGTGTTAAGTCACCCAGTTCGAGGTAATTTGTGACAGTAGCCCTAAGAAACTAATACACTTCCCATTTTGTTGTTTTTTCTTTTTACTCATCTTAATTTTCCAATGAGCATTGATTACCTGGATAACAAAAGTTTAAAAATTCTAAAGGCTTTCTTAGTTCTACATCTGCTTGCTCCATCCCTTTCCAGCCAGGCTTCTCTCAAAGGCTGTCTACACTTGCTATCTTTCCTTGCACTCCTTCCAAACACGCCTCCATTCACCCATCCCAATCTGGCTTCTGCCCCCACAATCTCAACCAAACCACGCCAGCAAAAGTCACCACTGGCCTCTATGCTGCCAAGTCCCCCAGTTTTTTAAGCCTTATTGACTTTCTCTGCTGTATCTGTCAAATACTCTTGCCTTCTTAGAAAGCTCACCCACTAACAATGCACATCATGGAGTATTTACAGCAATTAAAAATTGGGTTATATGTGTATACATCCCAGCAGACATGGATGGTGAGCAAAGTAGGAAATGAAAAGAGATTTCTAAGATATCATTTACATAGCTAAAAACATACACACAAAACATCAATATATGTTTTTCAAATACATACATCATCCAGATGATGAGATTCAGAAAGATAGACAGAATAATTCAGAAAAATATTCTAGAACTGCAGGGCATGAATCACCAGATTGAAAGGACTCTCTGGAAGCCATACACCACGAATGAAAACAGAACCCTCATGGCACATCATTGTAGAATTTCAATATGCTGCGGGCCATAGAGATGATTCCATCAGCACCTAGAGAGGAAAAAGGAGTCACATGTAGAGTGTTAGAAATCAAAATGACTTCAGATTTCCCAACAGCTAAACTACTCTTATCAGTCAGGTTTTGGCCAAGAAAGCAGAAGCCATTCTAGGTACACAAATTAGAAGGGTTTTAACAGAGGGACTCGGAGGCTTAAACCACTAACAGCTGAGGGTATGCAGGTCAGGGGACAAGCCAGCAGAAGCAGTGATTCATAGGGCTTCACCTGTAAGCCACGGAAAATCTCAGCACTCTAAGGCAAGCCACTGCCTTCAATTCCAACCGCTGAGCATGGACTTGAAGGCCACCAGAAAGAGCTGAGAACAGTTCCTCCTAACAGCCAGCAAGGCAATGGGACTTCAGTCTTACAGCTGCAAGGAAGTGAATTCTGCTGACAACCTGAGTGTTTGGAAATGGAGCTTTCCCTCACTGAGCCTCCAGATGAGGATACAGCCAACAGACTGATTCCAGCCGAGCAGGAGAGGCAGCTGGAATGTACTGGACTCCTGACCTGTGGACGCCACGGGATAATAAATGTGTGCTGTTTTAAGTTGCTTTATGTGTGTGAATTTATGTGGCAATAGATGACTAACAATCCACCGTGCCCTGCTATTTGTGTGAGCTGAAGAAATTCACTTCATCTCATCAAAGAAGTTGACTTTGATTTCCTCTTGAGAGTATGAGAGAAACCATAGAGAACTTGAAAGCAATAGGTAGAGAGCCGCCCACTCCTTGACTTTGTTTCTGTAGATGTCAGTTATTTCAGAGGTCCCTAATAGCGGGGCTACAGACCAGCACCAATCCATGGACCTTTAGGAACCAGGCCACACAGCAGGAGGTAAGCAGTGATAAGGTGAGTGAGCAAAGCTTCCTGTGTATTTATGGCCACTCCCCATCATTCGCATTACCGCCTGAGCTCCGCCTCCTGTCAGATCAGCAGTGGCATTAGATTCTCATAGAAGCACAAACCCTATAGTGAACTGCAGCACGTGCATTCTTCCCCCACCCCCAGCCCCCATCCATGGAAAAACTCTCCTTCACAAAACCTGTCCCTTGTGCCAAAAAGGTTGGGGACCACTACATTATTTGACCCAAACTTCAGCTCTACTAGATGTCCCAACTGTGGTATATTCTGTGTTTCCCAGCACTCCCTTGATCCTAACCTCTGACTTCCCAGAAGAAGCCATTGGATTCTCTCAGCAACACAGAAGCTAATCTTGACTCAACCTGCTTAGCTCATCTTTTGAGAGCTTGTCACAATGGTTGTGCTTGCCACTCAGTTGTCAAAAATGTAAACAATATTTTTTTTAATGTAAACAATATGTTATCTAAAGACACCTATTGTATAAGAGGTAAAAGTATAAAGCAGAGCAAGGAATAATTGCCAAAGCATGAGGAGAGTAGTTACCTCTCAAGGAAGAGGTGGAGAATATGACTGAAATAGAGCGCACAGAGGAATTTCAAGTTACTGGCGATGTTTCCCTTGTTAACCTGGTAGGTTAACAATGTTTAACTTGAGTAACTTGCAACAGGTACGCAAGTGTCATTTTACCATGATTATTTAAACTCTACCTATATTTTATACAGACGTCTGTGAATGTTATACTCAACATATAAACGCTTAGCACAAGGTAGTGTTAGTAGAAAATGAAGTATAGGACACAAAACTGCTTTGCCTTTGAATTCTTTCCTTAGAACTTTAACAAGAGTGTTAAAAGTACTGGTCATCGGGAAAGCTGGGATGGCTCAGTGGGTTAAGCGCTCGCTTTGAAGCCCTGGGGACCAAGGACCGAATCCCGGCCCCGGCCCATGTGGACCCACATGCTGAACTGGGGTGTGCCCCCAGCTCAGTTCTTGCCGGGACCTATGTGGGAGGCTCCCGGCCCAGTTCCTGCCCTGCGCAGCCCTGTGCCCACCTGTGCAGTGAAACTATATGGAAAACTAATATCAACTGTGGAGACTGCTCTGGGCCCTCCCCATTCTCTCTGTCTCTCTCTGTCTCTGTTTCTCTCTGTCAAAAACCAATAAAAATAAATCTTTTAAAAAAAAGTACTAGGGGAAGCCGGGATGGCTCAGTGGGTTAAGCGCTCACTTTGCAGCGCCGGGGACCGGGGATCAAATCCCAGCCCCAGCCCGTGCGGACCCATATGCTGAACTGGGAGCTCCCCCAGTTCAGTTCTCTCTCTGTCTCTGTATCTCTCTCTGTCTCTCTGTCAAAATAAATAAATAAATAAATAAAAATATATTTTAAAAAAAAAAAAAGTACTGGTCATGGAAAATGGGGTCCCTGAAAACCAGTAACCCTTTTAGAGTTTCTATTAGTGGGGGAAAGGTGGAATATTAGATTGGATTCAAACCCCAAACTTTACAGCAAAACAAATTCGAGATGAATCAAGATTTATATGTGAAAAATTGGAAACCGGCAAGAGTAAGTAAAAAATATGGGAGAATTAGTTTATAATCTGGGAGTAGGAAAAGACTTTGTGAGCATGATAGTACCTATAAAAGAAAAGGAGCTAAATATACAGACTTTTAAAAAATTCTGCGGGGAAGCTGGGATTGCTCCGCAGGTTTAATGCTCACTTTGCAGCCCCAAGGACTGAGGATCAAATCCCAGCCCTGGCCCACGCAGACCCGTATGCTGAACTGAGGTGTGCCCCCAGTTCAGTTCCTGCTGGGGCCTATGCAGGAGGCTCCTGGCCCAGTGCCTGCCCTGAGCAGCCCCGTGCCCACCTGTGGAGTGAAACTATATGGAAAACTAATGCTGTCAACTATGGAGACTGCTCTGGGGCCTCCTCCTTCTCTTTGTTTCTGTCTGTCTCTGTGTCAAAAAACAATAAAAATAAATCTTTAAAAAAAAATTCTGCGTAAAATAAAAAAACACTGTAAACAAACTCAAAAGCCATGAAAAACAAGAAGCCATCATTTACATTCATGCAAGTCAGTAAGAAAAAGGCCAATAACTCAATTAAAAAAAGGCAAAAGATATGAGCAGACACTTCCCAGGAAAGGAATTTCAAATGCCCTTTAGACATGTGACAAGATGCTCAATCTTCTCTATAATAAGAGAAATGCAAACTAAAGCTACCACTTGGCAGATAAAAATTTTGATAACACCATGTGGATGAAGGTTAGAGAAACAGATGCTCTTGCATATTGCTGGTGGGAGTGTAAACTGGCTCAAGCCTTGTGGAAAACAATTTGACACCATCTATCAAAATCTAAAATGCATATTCTGGCTGGCACCATTAGTTGTATACCCTCAAATCATCCTTTCATATTCCTTGCCAACAGTTGCTCAGGTGACAATGCACCAACCTCTGAGCAAAGAGTTTATTTATCGATGCGTTCATGAAGCATTTACTGTGTACCAGGCACTGTTCTGGGCTCTGGGGATACAACAGGGAAGGAAGCCGACCACACCCCTGTCTTCATGATAATCCCATGCCAATTGATTGACATTCCAGAGCAAAATGGCAACTGGGATTTTGGGATGTATATTTCAAATACTAGATGACCATATAATTTTCATCAAAATGGAGACACTTATGAGAGTGAATGGAGTCTTAGTAATACAATACACCAGGACCACAGGATTGGGATGGTTACAGGCAAACTAAAACATACGGTCATCCCAGTAATCCTGAGATAATAATTCTGAGATGCCATCACTATTGTCTCAGTTGCTGTTCTAAACAATGCCCAGTATTCTAAAATGACTCCAATAGGAGTCTTCTAGTCCACTCTGGGAAAAAATGAGGACCCAGATTAGCTCTAGAGAAAGTGCAAATGACATAAATATGAAAAGATGCTTTAATAATGAGAAAAACTGAAATTAAATCAACAATAAGATGCCTTAAAATGATTTAAAGTAGAGAAAGGATGTGGTCAGAATGCTTTCAAAGCATGTGTACCTTTAATTTTGAATTTTAATGCAGTATATAATTTTTCTGGGCAAATTGGTTGAAATATTATTGTTAAATTAAGGGAAAACGGTATTATAATAACCAGATTTCAGCTTTCAAAAATAGCACAGACCACTAGCAGACTAAAAATCAATCTTATAATCACCACCCATTCACTTTTGCCAGATAGTCCCCGTACCAGGCCCCTTGTAATCCAATTGTGGCTACAGAAATATAAAGAAACAACTGACAGAGTGCTGTGGGGAAGCCTTTCTTGTTGGTAAAAGGGATAAATTTAAAAGGAAAGTTTGCTAAAGCTGCCTGCTCCCCCCTGCTCCAACCTTGAAAGTGGCCATGATACCTGGAGCTTCAGCCACCATCTTGTAACTATGAAGCGGCAATCATGAAAAGAAAAGTCAGTTTGCTAAGGGCTGCAGGAAAGAAAGACCCAGGGGGAAAAGAACAAAGAACCCAGAGCTTTTGATGACTTTGTTGAGCTGCTGGACCAATCCTGACATCATTTGAGAATGGTAGCTATGGGCCAAAGGTGAGAAAAAGACTTTTCCTCTGTATACAGTTAGGTACTTCTTAAATTTCACACTATGTGCATGCATCATCTATAAAGGGTAGCCAAATATGCCACCCCAAAATATGCCACTTTGGCATAAGGATTATTTTGAGTAAAAGGCACTTGAAAAACAGCAGGTGTAAGAACATCCTTTTTCTTCCTGAAAGCAGGGGATAAAACTCCCATGTGAAAGGTGACTTGCCTATACCAAAAGGAAAAAAACATTCTTAGGACCAGAGACAAAGCATCAAGGCGAACAGAATTCTGTACAAACAGACCCTGTTAATTAAAATAACTCTTAGGTGCTCGCTTCGGCAGCACATATACTAAAATTGGAACGATACAGAGAAGATTAGCATGGCCCCTGCGCAAGGATGACACGAAAATTCGTGAAGCGTTCCATATTTTTATACCGCTGTAACAGAAATAAAATTTTGAGGCTTGATCAGAAAAAAATAAATAAATAACTCTTAGGTTTCTTTAGCATCCCCACATATTTTGGTTATTTTTCCACAATTGCCTCTCTTTCTTCAGCCTAGTAGAAAAAAGCACCTAGGTATTGCCACTTCTCTGGGTCCTCATTTTCCTTTGTGGGCTTCCATGTACATATAAAAGTCTGAATGTTTTTTTCCTGCTAATCTGTCTTACATCAGTTTAACCCTCAGGCCCAGTACGAAACCCTAAGAGGGTAGAGATAAAGTTTTGCCTTCCCAAGACTTATTCAAATAAAACTGTAATGCCTGGGATTCTATAAGTCTTTAAACATCTAAACCCAAAAAATTTTTGTTTATATTGATTTTTTAGTGGAAATGTAATTTTTTAAATGTAGTTTGATGAAAAATACAATATGCAGAAGCAAATTACCAACATAAAGAACCTTCAGTATCAACCCTCACAAAGTGACAAAAATCATTACCAGTAGACAAGCTAAAGCCTACATATCTAGACCCCTTCACCTAATTTATCTTCAGTTAATCCAAAGTATTGATTTATGTTGAAATTATAGAAAATTTGACATTTTTTGTTTTAGAACACAGAAATCTGTCCCAAATGCTTTGAGAAAAAAAAAATTTTAATTAATAAAAAGTTTTTTTTAATCACTATCACCTCTATAGTTTCAAAGAGTAAACGTGCCAAGATAGTTGGTGTGTGATTTCTTCCCCTAAAATTCCAGACATTCTTGTCTCCAGGCATCACCCCGTGGGTGGGGAGAGTGATGTGTGGAAACGACAGTGATCTTTGCTGTTATGTGTGGTGATACCTCACTCGGACACCAGAGGGCGCGCGGAGGGCCAACGCTTGTTTTTCTTTAAATCCAGAAGCAAAATCCGTGCTGGGAACAAAAGACCAGGAGCACAGAGGCCCCGAGACAAAGGGACTAGGGGGAGAAAAGCTGCACGCCCTGTTTTACTGGAATTGAAATTGCTTCCTCATCCCACTCCCAGCCCCGCTCCTTAAGAAACTAGAAATAACAACTTAAATGGCAAAATAATGAAATCTTCGACTAGCAAGCAAAATCAGTGATTACTTAGTCACCCTAGGCCTAGGAAAGACTGTCACAGGTGTACATTTGATCAGTTTGCTTACCTGATATTAGCAACTTTAAAGGTATTTCTATTGTTTGTTTTTCTGAGTTCAATAATTATGCATATAGTAAAAATTTAGAAAATATAGAAAAGCAAAAAGAACAGAGATAGTCAACATACTCAACCAAGATAGAACTATTTATAATATCTTCCTGTATTTTCAGACTTTTTTCAATACAGGTATTTATAAATGCATAGAAAAATAAGACTGTGTGCTATTTCATTCTGGTTTTCTTCTCCTTTATTGTATCATCAACTTCATTTTAGCAATGAACTCATAACATAACCTTGCTCATCACATGAGTGAATCACAAGTAGAAAAGTAAGAAATAGCAAGGGTACTACAGGCAGCTATTTTTCCTAAGATAGCTGCAAGTCGTCAGACCTGAGTGATGCAGTTGAAGCAGGAATGTTTCTGTTGCTTTACCTTTAGAAAATGAAACAGGTAAAAACTAAAGAAGTAGAAACTATTTCACCCCACCCCAAACAAGCAGAATGAATTTGTCCTTCCCAGGAGGCTGAGGACTGACCCCCAAAGGGCCAGGGAAGAACATAGGTCGCCAAGACCCGGTGGGGCCAGTGCTTGCCTTAGTCTGGACAGTGTAATCATAAAATTAAACAAAAAAGCAAGCGAGCAGGTGGTCAGCAAGACAGAAAAAAAAAGTCAGGAACAGGAAGGTCACTGACCTTGAAACTCCTGGCCAATGCCAGCAGGCCATTTCCTCAAAGGAGAGAAAGCTGAGACCAACTCAGAGGCAGATAGCCACAGGGAAGGTGACACCAAAATCTGATGCCCTGGAGACACCCATGGGCACCTAATCACTGAGCCTGCAGATTCCCTTGCATCACTACAGCCAACAGAGGAAAGAGTGGTGATGTTCTTGGCCCTGAAACTTTAGGAAAATCATTGGAGCTTTCTGGGCCTCAGTTTCCTGATCTGTATAATAAAAGGGCCTAAATGATCAGAAAGGTTCTTGCCAGCTCCTCAAACTCTATGATTTTTCACTCTCCCAAACTGTGCATGAAAATGAAGACATTTCCCATCTCCTGAAATGCTATCCCACAAGCAGCAGCCCCTCTACTTACTATTTCCCAAATCCACACACACTCTTTCACAGGCTCTGAGCCTTTGTGAGTGCTTCCCTCTTCTAGAAGTGCTGGAAAACCTTTTCCTCTTCTCTTTCAAAGTTCATCATCTTTTAAAAGCCCAGATACCAAGTAGGTCTTTTTCAACCACCCCTGACAGAGGTAGTCCTCCTTCCCTGTAGTTCAAAAGTATTTTGCACATCCATCCATCACTTTCTACCAGTGTGACCTTAACCTTCCTGTGCCCCAGTTTCATCTGTAAAAGGGAGAGAATTATTGTGCCACACTCATAGCATTGTAGTATGAATTAAATGGTTAATGTACGAGCATGTAAAGCATTTAAAACAGAGCCGTTGCATAGTAGGCTCTCGTTAAGCATAGACTATGCCTCCACCATAGCACTTAAATTGTATTAGGACTATCAGTTAAAGGGTCCACCACCCTCGTGAAACCTGAGTTCCTCAAGGGCAAGCAGGAAGTGAGACTTAGTCATGTCTTTGTACCCAATGCCTACCTCCATGCCTGGCACAAGGAATAAATCAACAAAGGCATTTGTTTCTGTTTTTGTTTTCTTATGAGAAGAAAAAGAAACAGTAAAATGTTGATTGAACTGGAGAGGGACAGAGTTTTGCCTCTCAATTCTAACTTTGGATTACTATATAAATAAAGATAGGAAACAGTGAAGTCTGAGTATCCTCAAAAGTTTTTTGTTCCCTTAATAATCGAAACATGTACCCAGCTAACTCTCTTCTAGGCCCAAATCACAAGCATTCCCTTTTGAATTTTAATGTTTATAGAGGGTCAGTTCCAATATTTGCATGGGGAGTTTTGTATTCTAATGGGTAAATAATGTTTCTGTGAATGAGTAATTATAGAATTATAATTACCCATGAGCAATTTAGGCTCTTCTTTAATTATGGAGAGGAGGAAATAGAAGAAGGAAGTTCATGTAATGAGCTGACCCAAGTTCATGTTTACATTATATTCAAATACTGAATTAAGGAAGTGAGAATAAGAGAGAAAGAAAAAAAAAGAGAGTGAAAGGACAAGACACAGCCTGGAAGAAAACATATCTCCCAAGATATATGCATTGATATATTCCAAGTTATATATATATATATATATATATATTTTTTTTTTTAAGACTAAAAATTAGAATATATGAAGAACTTTCAAAACTCAATAATAAGAAAACAGCTCAATTTTAAAATGGACAAAAGGGGAAGCTGGGATGACTCAGTGGCTTAAGCGCTCACCTTGCAGACCCCGGGGCTGAGAAACAAATCACAGCCACAGCCCATTCGGACCCATATGCTGAACTGGAGTATGCTTCCCATACGAGAGGCCCCCAGTTCAGTTCTTGTCCCCTACCCCTCCACCCCCCTTTGGCCCCTGGCTTGAGGGGGTGTGCCTCCCTTGTGGGTGGCCCCCAACCCCATTCCTGCCCTGCGTGGCCCCTGCCCACCTGTGTGGAACAAAATCATGCCAAAAACTGATGACATACAACTATGGAGACTGCTCTGGGCCCTCCCCCTTCTCTTTGTCTCGCTCTGTCTCTGTCTCTCTCTGTCAAAAAGATAAATAAAATAAAAATAAATCTTTAAAATGGACAAAAGATTTGGCCGCTTAAATAAATCCATTAAAAGATGCCAACATTATTCATCACTAAGGGAAGGCATATTAAAACCACAATGAGATCCTACACACATCTATTAGAATGGCTAAAATGAAAAAAAAAAAAAAATTTATAGCACAATACCAAGTGCTAGAAAGGATTTAGAACACGAACTCTCATGTATTATTGGTGGGAAGGTAAAATGTTATAGCCACTTAGGAAAACAGTTTGTCAAATATGTGTACACTTACCCTAAGGTCTGGCAGTCCCAATCCTAGGTATTGACTGAAGAGAAATGAAGATAAATGTCCACACATAACCTGTACACTAACGTTTATAATAGCTATATTTTAAGGTGACCAGACATACCGCTTTTGGCGGGACAGTCCCGATTTTTAACAATTTGTCCCGCGTCCCGCGGCGTTTTAAAAAAGTCCCGATTTTTGGAAAGAATGCACGACAAGCTAGGGAACGGCGGGAGGTAGACCAAATTTTTAATCAAGAACCCCCTCCCCCGGTCAATGGTGTCCCGCTTTACCAATGTTAAAATCTGGTCACCTTACTATATTTATAATAGTTGAAAACTGAAAACAACCTAAGTGTCCATCAAGTAGTGAATGGATAAACAAACATCCATACAAGGAAATACTAAACAGCAATTAAAAAGAAAAAAGGAAACCACTGATACAACAATGTGGATGATTCTCACAAGTATTATGCTACTTAACCCATTTCCCCCTGGGAATACTCACCAGGAGTGCTTTGCAGCTGTAGTGTTTACCCCATGTCTCACAGATTACAGTCCTAAACTTGCTTTTCAAAGAATTACATCAAAACAGGACTGATGCAGTTGGGACAGCTTGTTTGAACAGAAAATAGATTCCAAATAATCGGGGGGGGGGGGGAGATTGCAAAGGGAAGAACTGTAGCCAGATTCTGGGGTGAACTTATGGCACTGAAATGGTATGAGAAGAAGGAGGTGACAATGTTGTCAACATTCCACAATGATAGTGAGATTGAAGTAAACAGCAGAAATGGAAAGAACTCTGAGAAGCCATGTGTCATTGTGGATTATAACAAGAATATGGGACTCTCTGATCAGATGCTCATTTCCTATTCAACTGAGCACAAAGGGCACAAAGTTTGTTAAAAAGTTTTTTGGCCACCTTCCAAATATGACAGTGCTAAACTCCTACATTCTGTTCAAGAAGGACAATCCTGAGCACATGATCAGCCATATAAACTTCAGACTGACATGGATTGAAAGGATGCTGGGAAAGCATCACAAGCCAGGGCAGACACATCTTCCAGGTCACCTGTGCTCTGATGATGTCACACCTCTTCACCTGTCTGGAAGACATTTCCCCAAGAGCATACTACCAACATCAGGAAAACAGAATCCAACTGGTCGCTGCAAAGTTGGGCACGACAAGGATGGCAAGACGATCCAGAAACATGATACTTTTGTGCAGAATGTGATGTTTCACTTTGTGTTGTTCCTTGCTTTGAAATTTACCACATGAAAAAAATATGAAATACTGATCATCATATACATTTCTGTTACATTAAAATTAGAGACAAGTTCTGTTTAGAAATAACTCCAAGAACAGTGTTTATCATTTATTTTCACATTGAAAACCAGTCAGATTTGCTTTAGCCTCAAAGAACTTGTGTATGTTAAGTTACATGAAAGTGGCAGCGAGCTGCACCGTTTTTTTTCTAAATGGGTTAAAAGTCATATTCAAAGTGCTACAAACTGTAGGGTTCCATTAATATAACATTCTGGAAGTGGAAATCTCAAATCTGTGATTGCCTGTGGCTGGCGGGGAGATTTACTGAAAAGAGGCATAAAGGAATTTTTTGATGGGGATGATGGAAATAGTCTCTAAATTGATTATCAAAATTCATAGAATGGTAGTCCTAAAAAAGTAAGTTTTACTGAATATAAATTAAACTTCAATAAACCCTAACAATACGCTATAGATATACATACATAAATAGTAATGAATATGAGACAAAAAAACAAAAAAGCTCTTGACAGCCTGAGAGACCCTGCATTGTCCTATTTCCATCGGCCTTCTAGTTACATCTCTCCCATGATGCTCCTCTCTTTCTAGCCACTTGTCTTCTTTCAACCCCTCTACTCACATTTCCTCATTTCCTCTAACCTTTGCACATCCTGCTCCATCTACTTAGAAAGCACTTCCTTCACCTTCTCAGTCACTGTCATGGCTGTAACTTTACTTTGCTGTTGGTATTATTATTCTGTGATTAGTGATCTGTATCTCCTCCACTAACACGAGAGTTCCTTGAGATCAGGGTCTGACTGCTCATCACTCTCTCTCCAGGAGCCAGCACTTTGTTTGGCCCACATAATGAGTAGTCAACCATTGCATCCATTCAACTGCTTATTCAATGGATCAGCCTTGACACATTCAAAACTGAAATGCCGATTATCCCCCTCAAATACTACTCTACATGCAGGGCTGCCATGTTGCACACTTCCAAGGAGTGCCATCCACATGGCACCTATGTAAATGGTGCCCTGACTCCACCCCACCTGTGCCTTTCATGTGGACTATCAATATGGATGATGGGTACCCTCTGAAGCTGTGCATTACTCCTCTCCACTTCCGTTGATGGCAACTCTACCTCTCAGGCTGCTCAGGCCAAACATTTTGGAAGCATCTTTGGGCTTGGCTCCTCTTTCATTCTCACACCTCCCCATTCACTCTACCAGGAAATTCTACCGGCTTGACCTTCTCACATTCTCCACCACTCCCATTCTAGCCTGAACCACCATCATCTCCTATGTGCACTATTGCAATAGACCTCTTTGCTTTCTCTGCTTCTGTTCTTGCCCCCTACCGTCTACTCTCAACCCTGCAGCCAAAAACTCTTTAAAACATAAATCAAACCATTTCACTCTTTTGTTCAGAACCCTATAGTAGCTCCCTATATCCTCTCAGGATAAAAGCCAAAGTTTTTACAATAGCTCTAAGGCCCCAAAAGTCTCCCAAATGGCAATATGACCATATCCCTTACTTCCTTAAAATGAGGCCTATGTTTTTATATCTACCCATGTGGAATGAAACTATGCCCAAACGAGTGATGTACAACCGTAGAGAATGCTCTGGGCCCTCCCCTCTTCTGTCTCTCTACCTGTCTCTCTCACCTTCTCTCAAAACAATAAAATAAATCTTAAAAAACAAAACAAGGCCTATTTTGACCATTCTAGTTAATATGCCACTCTCCAAAGCCCCTTACCATACTATTTTTTTTCTATTTCTACTCTTGTCGTAATCTAACATATTATTATAGTCATTGTTTATTGTCTATCTTTCTTCTGTTAGGATACACGTAAAACCTCTCCAGGCATCTAAAACAATGTCTGGCATATTATAGGTTCAACAGTGCCTGCTAAGTATTAGAGATTAGTAAATCTTAATACAGGAATAAGGGTGACACATACATTGATATTAGTGATAACGTTTTTCTCTCCATAACACATATTTATTTGTTAATATATATGTATGAGGAATAATGCAACAGAGTGACAATTGCACAAAATTTGCAGTCAAGACTTGGGTGATTGCTGGCCTCTACAACTTCCTACCCAAATGACTCTGCACAAGATTCTTCATCCACCTGTGAAATAAGAATAAAACATTTGCTTTATTGACTTCCCAGGGCTGTGGACAAAATGAAACGAATATGAATGGTTTTGCAAACTGTGATAAGGTATGCAAACAGTTATTTAGGCAAAGCAAGATTTGAAACTTTCAGTAACATCGATTGCCATCATGCTATTTGCTTCCAAAAAGAGTTTTGTGCCTTCTGTACTGCCAGTCAAAATTTTAACCTTTACTTTCTTCCAGTGCTGACAGTGAGGAATCTCTCAGCTCCCTTACCCTGCTGAGTTTAGTTACCCTCTTTTCCTTTCCATTTTAGGAAGATGGACAGCAGGTGTTGAGTTCCCTGCTCCATGATCTCTGCTGACTCAGGCTGCTTCTTCATTTCTCTGGGAAAGAAAAAAAAGAAAAGAACAGCAGTAACAACACATGTATGAACACTAACATAGCTTTACCAGAGCTTAGGTGGAGAGGATGGTGTCTCTTCCTGAAAGGACAAAGATAAGCCTCTTCTACCAAAGCCTGGAAGGTGTGTTTGTGTTGGTGGGGGTCAGGCCGGGACAGGGGAGGGGGGATCACCAACAGGCAGTTCTGAGACCTAGGTTTCCACTGCCCTGTGGCATTGACATCTGAGAGACCTGGAACAAGTCCCCTTGATCTTACCAGGAAAAGGACATTAAAATAGTTAATACAGTGTCCTTTGGACCTCACAGGTTATTGGAGGGTCATAAGTAGAAAGAGATCCCAGACATTGAATTTTATTGAGGATTTGGTGTACTTAAGAGTGGAAAAAATACACCAAAGCAGGCCTCAGAAATTGCCATATTTTAGTGTCTGCATTAAACAATCTCATTCATTTGATGATAATACCATGTATGTAAGCTACGATCAATAAAAATATATTAATTCATAGTACACTACAAGAAATGGATTCCTTAGGACACATAAGTTTTTCTACAATGAAAACTTCAATAATGTCAGCTTGTGACTGTGAAATCACTTATTTAGAGATAATGTCAAAAGTTTACATGTGAGTCCCTCCTGGTCCCCCTGGGAACAGACTTGATCCTGTTTATGAAAAGACTCAGGATGATATAAATTATTCTATTAGTGCACTTTCCTAACCCTATGCTTAATCAACAGCACATTCTTGTTTTTATTTAAATGTATTATTATTTAACCATTTATGTGTTTTATTTATCATCAGTAACTGTAGACGCCTCAGGAAAGAGACAGAAATACAGGAAAAATTCAGGAACAAAATTTTGTTTGGCCTCAGCTGGTCAAATGCATGAACCCTTTGTGTCAGGAAAGCTTACAAATCGTTTGAAGAGCCACTGGACTGTGGGATAACCTTGACTGCTCCGAACATCTGGCAACTGTGTGATATTCTTGAACTTCGACTTCTGAATGAAAATATAAATTTGTGAAAGTAAAGCTCTGCTTCAACTCATACACTCTCGGTCACTATTAAAACATACAGAAACCTAAATCATCCGGAAAACATCAACAGCCCGGGTCACTCTTTTCGACAATATACCAAACCTATAACTGGAAGCGCATTGTGCTTCATTTATTCCCAATAATTTACTAACTCTTTTTACCAAAGCAGAGTCCAAGATGCCGAAAGAGGATGATGAGCAGAGAAGCGACCCAAGTGTCTGAGGTTTCAAAGGGCCGGTGGCAATCAAAAGAAACGATCTAGGTGGCAGGAACAATATTTCTTTACCTTCAAGAAAGATCCATGAGGCAGGCCACTAGCAGCTCCTCGTTAGTATAGTGGTTAGTATCCCCGCCTGTCACGCGGGAGACCGGGGTTCAATTCCCCGACGGGGAGGTTGGCTCCTTTTCTTAGTAATTCCTATTTTCCCTGTAACTCAGCGGCGTGACCTTGCTGACACCCACAGTATGCTAGTCTTTTGTGTGTCTTTTGAAAATGAATTTTATTCTTAATGCCTCCACCCCTTGAAATAAAAGGCGACATTCAGAGTAAATGCGTTACATTGTTGGCAAAGAGACCCGAGGGAGGAAGAAAACGTTCAGACAGACAGCCCCCGGGATCGCTTCCAGCAGCCCGCGGGCAAAGGTGTGCGCGTGCGCAGGGCGCCCCGCCACATTCCAACTCGAGGTCGCGAACTCCGTGCGCAGAACCCGGGGGGCAGGGGAGGGGAAAGGCGGGGTCTCGGCTCCTAACGGGGCGGCTCAAAACGGAAGTCGCTGGAGAAGAGGAAGGATCGATTTCCTTTGACTGAGAACTCGACTAATCGGAGAGTCCACCAGCCCACCTCCAATAATCTGCCCCAAGCTAGGTGGAGGCCTAGCTGTCAGGGACATCTTGGTGCCAAAAGAATCAATCGCCAGTGGGCTTATACTGTGCTTGGCGGCGGGGCAAGGAGAACTAAAAGGCGGCGGGCGCCCGCAAGAGACGCCATGTTTCTCGAGTCCTAAGAATCTGCACGAGCCACAGCCCAGCAGGACCTCGTGGCGCAACGGTAGCGCGTCTGACTCCAGATCAGAAGGCTGCGTGTTCGAATCACGTCGGGGTCATAACTTATTTTCCCCACTAACCCGTGGCTTCTTATAAATGGAGGTGTATTCCCGCCATTCCTTGAAAGTGCCTTTAATTTTAGAATTACATAGTCCTCGTCCTAATGTTATTCTAGTAATCCTTAGTCTGCAAAACGATCACGGCTCACTACGTATGTTAGAGCCTTAACACGGATGGTTTTTTGTGGGGTTTTTTTGCACTGTTTGGCCTTGGAAAGCGAGTTTTCTGTAATTTAATACGCATAATGCATAAAATTATGGGCTACTGCTGTTGTGCATTAGTGGGCATATTAATCCACGGTGATCCTTCACGGGAAATGTACAATATAGTGTGCAAGCTGTTTTTCCAAAAACAGTTTTAGACCCTTTGGCCTTCTGAAAGCAAGTAAAATAGAATACAATTTTTAACTTTTAATATTGTAATAGTTTACATGTTTAAATCCGTGTGCCAGGCCCTGTAAACAACCTTACAACAGATGATTAATATCCTGCTTTTACAGTTGAACGTATGGCGCACAGGAATAGTGGTCAGAAAAGAATTACCCAAATTCCAACCCAGGTGACTAACTCCAGAACCCCCCCTCCTTATTGTTTTATAATAAAGGTGGGAACAAACTGTTGAGAGAACATGCTCAAAGCCGTTGGCCTTAAGTAATACACAAATGCACCTTGTATATGTTCACCAATTCATGCAAGTGGTGACAAGTCAGATACCTCTCTAATAGCAGGGTGCAAAACTTACTCATTCACCTTTGTAACTTCAGAACCCTTAGTAATAAACAGTTCCTTACAGGCATGTGTCAAATATTTGTTGTACAAACAATGAATAGCAAGAGTATGAGAAATTAATATTTTTAGATTTTTATTGGATACATTTCATAGAAGTCCCTAAATTTTTCTGTTCAGTGTTTTAAAACTATCAAATATTAATTTCTTATGATTCTATCTAATATAGCAGTAAAGCTGAACACTGTATTTTCACTTTTGTGTAGTTTAGATCATCCATTTCAACAGATACTTATGGACCATCAACTATGGTGAGCCTGATACTGTGTGAAAGAACTAAGGGAAAGGATATAGTGAGCAAAACTGGGTGTTTTTTTGAGCAGCAGGAAACTGATGTTAAATAATCAAATACTATAATATGTTGGGATAAATGCCATGAAAGCATGATTAGAGTGGTTGAGGGATCTAGAACAGGGACATTAAGAAAGTCTCATAAAGGAGGACCTTGAAAAATAATGAAAAGTTTGCCATGTGACTTTTAAGACATTTATTCACCCAATGCGCGAATATGAACACCTTTTATGAGTCAAGCACTTGTCACGTAACATTCTGGGATGTGATTTGTTCAACTACAAACAAAAATAGAGGTTTATATTTGTTTGCTAGTGTTGTAGCAAAATACCACAGACTGGGTGGCTTAAACAACAAGTTTATTTCCTCAGTTCTGGAGGCTGGAAGTCCAAGATCAAGGTGACAGCAGAGTTGGATTCTTCTGAAACCTGTCCTTGGCTTATAGACAGCTACCTTTTCACTGTGTCCTCACATGATCTGTCCCTGGTGTGTGTGTCTGTGTGTCCATGCTTCCTCTTACAAGGACAGCAGTCAGATTGGATTAGGGCCCACTCTAATGGACTCATTTTAACTTAATTACCTTAAAAGATCTCAGTTTCAATTACAGTCACATTTTGAGGTACTGGGGGTTTGGGCTTCAACATATGAATTTTAGGGTGCAGAATTTAGCCCATAACAGAAAGTATGTCCTTTCTCCCCCTAGCAACTTTTGCATATACAGCTCATATCAGCAACAATACCTACTTGACCATAGCTTGTACAAAGCATGTTATCTTATTTATGAAATTATACTCTTGTGAGATAGACAGAGCAGTTTGTATTACCTTGTTAATCATTTTGTTATGGCAGTCCTAGTAAACTAATACAACTTTGTTACTGAAATCAGGGGGTTCATTTTTTTTTTTTAATTAATTTATTTATTTATTTTGACAGAGAGAGAGAGAGAGAGAGAGAGAGAGAGAGAGAGAGAGAGAGAGAGAGAGAGAGATACAGAGACAGAGAACTGAACTGGGGGAGCTCCCAATTCAGCATATGGTTCCGCACGGGCCGGGGCCGGGATTCGATCCTTGGTCCCTGGCGCTGCAAAGTGAGCGCTTAACTCACTGAGCCATCCCGGCTTCCCCAGGGGGTTCATTTTGACTGCACACATCAAAGCCAAAAGACAGGACAGGAATTTGCAGCAAAGAAAGTAAAAATACTTAAGAAAATGGCACTAAGCCCAG
>PVKE010005822.1:0-23321 GCA_004027555.1 Craseonycteris thonglongyai
ACCGCCTCCCCCCTGCCGCCTCCCCCTGCAGCATCACCTCCCCCTGTAGCGCCGCCTCCCCTCCCTCCCCGCGCCCCGTCTCTAACGCGTGTTCTGGGGGAACCTGCGTCGTGTCCGTCAGGGCTGCTACTCATCCTGCGTGTCCCCGCTCGTGTCCCCGGGCCATGGCGCGGGACCTGCGGGTGTTGAGGCGGGTGCCCCGCACCTGCCCGGCCGGCCCCACCCGGGGAGGCTGCAGACACGGCCTCGCCCCGCAGCGTCGGCTCAGGACCCGAGTCACTGCCGAGCGCCCCGCGCCGTCCTCCCGGGGCCGTCCCCACGGGAGACCTAGAGCGACGTGAGGACGAGGCGCGTGCACTCATGCGCGCACGCGGAGCGCGCGTTCCAGCGTCGGGACAACGTGAGGATGAGGCACGTGCACTCGTGTGTGCACGCGGAGCGCGCGTTCCAGTGTCGGGACGACGTGAGGACGAGGCACGTGCACTCATGCGCGCACGCGGAGCGCGCGTTCCAGCGTCGGGACAACGTGAGGATGAGGCACGTGCACTCGTGTGTGCACGCGGAGCGCGCGTTCCAGTGTCGGGACGACGTGAGGACGAGGCACGTGCACTCGTGTGTGCACGTGGAGCGTGCGTTGCAGCGTCGGGACGACATGAGGACGAGGCTCGTGCACTCGTGTGTGCACGTGGAGTGTGTGTTGCAGCGTCGGGACGACGTGAGGACGAGGCGCGTGCACTCGTGTGTGCACGTGGAGCGTGCATTGCAGCGTCGGGATGACGTGAGGACGAGGCGCGTGCACTCGTGCGCGCACGCGGAGCGCGCGTTCCCGCGTCCGGCCGGCTCAGCCCCACGCCCTGGGGGCTGCAGATGAAAAGCTGCAGGAACGTGCGGGGAAGAGGCCGCCTGGAGACGGGCGTGCTGTCAGCCAGGGGCGCCTCCTGCTCCCTCCCCACACCCCGCGCCTTTGCACTTGGCTTTTCCCCACTTTGTAAAAAAAACACAAAAAACACACAGTCGTTCCAGAAGATCCCCGAGGAAATGAAACACAGAACACTGTGCGAAGACCTCACAGAAGTCCTGGCTTTCGATACCCGATTCCCCAGAACTCTGGACCCAGCTGGGGGGTTCTGTGGCTGCGGGGGAATTTTCTGGGGAAATGATTCAGAATGAAATGAGTAGCAGATCCAGGCCCTTTCCCTGCTCTCAATCTGCCCCGAGCTACTCTTTCACGGATGAAACTTTTATGAACGCACCACAGGCCTGCCGGCTGCCGGGGTGGCAGCCCCCAGCTGTCACCCACCTCTCCGGATCTGTGTCGCATGACAGGCGCGGACGTTCCTGGAGAGCTTAGAGGATACATGGGCCTCTGCATCTTGACCCACGACCTTATACAGTTCACTTTATTATCTATAAGTTCATGAATTTCTACAATCACACACTTCTGCCCCATCTCAGGTCCAGCCAGCATATAATACGATGATGCCTAGTTCAACGTTAATCTCTTGAAAATTACAGGAGAGAAGATTTTAAATATGTGTAGATATCTGAAAATAGTCTGCGGTGATATAACCACTCAATCGAAATATATTGGAACTTGCTGCTTAATTACATTGTATAATTATGCCAGGTGAGACAGTGACCACTTCATTTTTAAAGATTTATTTTTATTGTTTTTGACAGAAAGAGAGATACAGAGACCGAGACAGAGAGAAGGGGGAGGGCCCAGAACAGTCTCCATAGTTGCACATCATTGGTTTTTCCACATAGTTTCATTCCACAGGTGGGCGCGGGGCTGCACAGGGCAGGAACTGGGCCGGGGTCTCACCCCAGTGAGAACTGGCATATGGGTCCGCACGGGCCAGGGCCAGGATTCGATCCTCGGTCCCCGGGACTGCAAAGTGAGCTCCTAACCCACTGAGTCATCCCGGCTTCCCCTACATTATTTTTTAAAGATTTATTTTTATTGTTTTTGACAGAGAGAGAGATACAGAGACAGAGACAGAGAGAAGCGGGGGTCCCCAGAACAGTCTCCATAGTTGCACATCATTGGTTTTTCTACATAGTTTCATTCCACAGGTGGGTGCGGGGCTGCACAGGGCAGGAACTGGGCCGGGGTCTCACCCTGGTGAGAACTGAACTGGGGGCGCTCCCGAATTCAGCATATGGGTCCACACAGGCATGGGCTGGGATTTGATCCTTGGTCCCTGGGGCTGCAAAGCGAGCACTTAACCCGCTGAGCCACCCCAGCTTCCCCACTTCATTCTTCACATTTCATGATTCTTAGGGAAGAATCGTCTTTGTCACATAGGATGTTCTCTATAATCAGGATAAAGTGTAGTCAAATAATCTTAGTAAGATATTACCTAATAATATTCTTTCATCATATTCATACATAAAATATATGTCTAATTTTCCAATCAGCATAAAGTAAAAATGACTAAGGACCTTAAAGCGTGTACAGAAGCAGAAACGTTGGTGTGGTTTAGAAATAATTTTCTCCACGCGTTTGTCCGGCACCGATCTGACGTGCACGGCCTCCGATCCTATTACTATAAGAGATGCAGCCGGTATAACATTCCAAGCACAGCCAGGGAAGAAGGGCAGTGGAGAAAAGGTGAACATACTGTGTTTTTATAGAAATTCGGAATCTTTAAACAAAACATACACAAGGAGAGAGAGAGGTCACAGACAGCACTATCCTTGAGTACCACTGTGCTTGTCAATTTTGGTCACAATCCTCCTTTATCAACTTGAGTTCGTCAACATCACAGAATCTGTGTGCTGCCTCTGGTGGGTATTCTCTCTTGAAATAAATGAAAGTAAATGGGCAAAGGCAATAATATGAAACGAGTTTTAACACATCCGAATGAGCGATTGTTTACACAAATGCACCCCCGTCGCGAGTCTTTTGTGCCTGTGAATGAAGATGTTGAGTTTAGGGAAAGGAATGACCTGCTCCGAGTGGTGTTTATACAACCTGACCTTCTTATTCTCCGGGGACAGAAATCCAGGAGTTTGTTTTGTTTTCATTCTATCAAGCTCCTCAAAAATCACTTTAAGGAAAAATAGGGACAGGCGGGCTTCCAGTGAGCAAAGACGTGGAGGGAGTAGGGGTCTCTCAGCGGCTAGAACCAGAGCTGTTTTGGGGGGTAGGATCCTCTTATTTTGCAAACCTACTTGCAGAAGGTGAATCATTCTGGGAGACAGGTGGAAGCTCAGGAGCTCCTGAGAGCCAGGCAGGTAGGTCAGGGTGTGGGGGGCCCGGGAAGGTGGGGACCACGGAGCATTGGGGCTGCTGACCCACAGCACCCGGAGGGGACAGTCACTCCTCAGCTCCAGTCAATTTTTGGAGAAACGTGGACAGTTCTCCCCACTTTCCCAAGGAAATCCAGGAGCCTAGGTGTTTATGTGAATGCTCTCAAGTTTAAAATCTTCCCTCAAAATTTTCAAAAATAAATGGCTTTGAAAAGTGTCTGCTATAGGACCCCAGTTTGCAGTTCAGAGGAAAGAGTGAGAAAGCCTAGCATGTGTGAAGTGAGCGGCATTTTCTCCGACCCGAGGGGGCGTGGGAAGGGAGGTTCCTCCAGCTCCACCTCCACTGTCAGCAGGCCCTTCAGGTGGGGCCCCTCCATCCCACCCCACACCCCTGCTCACCCAGCTGACCTGCCAGAGAGAATGGGAATTAAAAAGTCACGCTCCCAGCTGCCCCTGAAGGTCATGGTCACACCTGAGTGGCAGCTGCTGTCCTGAATCGGAAGAGCAACCTACCAGAAATTGGCTCCAGACCCCTTTCTCCTTCCCCTTTCTTACTACCTGACATGTGGATGAAGTATGGAGAGGCAGCAACCCTATTGTGACCATGAGGACTAAAGCTACCAGTTCAGAATGGTGGAGCAGGAAGATGGGAAGAGTCCGGGTCCTTAATGACACGTCTGAGTAGCTCCGCTGTCTCTAGTCTGTTTAAATCCAGGCTTCTGACTATATGAGAAAAACAAGGGCTCTTTCTTATGCTGGGTGTCTCAGAGCCTGAGGCAAGGGTTAAGTGCTGGCCTAGTTTGCAAGAAGGAGGAGGAGAGGCTACAGGCTATGTCAGGATGACAAGGGGGACAAGGTGACAAGGGACTGCCACACACCCCTGCCTCAGGAGGGACAGGAGGCTGGGAGGCAGGTGCACCCAACTGCACATATGGGGGGTCTCTGGGCAGGCTAGACAGATACCCCGAACAGGCTGTCAGGGGAAGAAGGAAGTGGAAGCCAGCTGCTAGCTCCCTCCCTCTCCTACTTCTTCTGATTGGTCAGTGAGGCCCCTGGGTGTTAATGCCATCGGGCTCCAGGCCACCCCATCCATGTCCTGTGACATGCCCGGGGCACTGCTGGTCACTCTGAGCCCCCAGCAGCAAACGGGGGGCCTGCCTCGCTGAGAGGGGGGCTACGGCAGAAGCCGGCAGAAGCCCCGGCCAGCACAGAGGCCTGTCTGAGAGACCCCACCGCTGAGACGGGTGTCAGGCCCGCATGTCACCACCTGCGGCTGAACTCTTCTGACTGATGTGCCCTTTACCGCGGGCCCACCTTTTGGCTGAGTGTAACAATTCACAAAATGCTTGAACCAATGTGATTGCTGTGGGAATTATGCACGTGCGTGTGTGTGTGTATGTGTACAAGAGACTTTTCATAAAGTTAAATATATTAATTTTTAAATGTTCTTTAGTTTTTAAATAATGTCCTGTTTACTGGTTGACTAGTTCCTTAATGACATGTTGGTGATGGTAGGTGGTAAATAATCACGCATTTCTTGTTAAATAATTAAAAAAAAAACTTTCTCTTTGCAAAAATTTCAAGCATTACCCAAAAATGTGACAGTGCCCTGGACCATTATGCCCAGTGACAGTCACCTCCCAAGGTCACCCGAGCTCTGGGCTTGGTGTGTCACCCTCTGGTCTGTCCCTGTTTCTGTGTCCTCATACATGGGGTATTTGCTTCTGAGTTCTGTTGTCTGTTCCATCTACTTTTCTAAATCAATGGAAGAAATAAAAAGAAGCTAAACACAATATGAACACGACAGAGGACACATTTGCCAATCACGTATCTAGTAAAGGATTGCCCCCGGATTATATAAAGAGCACTTGAAATTCTACAGTGAGAAACTCAACACTTCAATTTAAAAATGGGCGAAAGAACTGGGCAGGTAGTTTGGCGAAGAGGACATGGCTGTGGGAAGCGGGCACGTGGAAAGGCCCTCACTGTGACAAGGTCTTAGGGAAGTGCCAGTCGAACCCATCATGGGATGCCAGTCCACACGTGTTAGAATGGCTCCACTAAAAATAAAGACTGACATAGCCACGTTAGTAGGTAAATAAATAAATGTAACCTGATGGCATCTGGTGTGACAAGGACGCGGAGCGGTGTCATGCTGACGCACAGCTGGCAGGGATGCTGGAGGGCACAGGCACACTGGAAAACAAGGTGCGACTCTTACCAACCTAGACACACAGGTAGCCCAGTGGCCACACTATGTTTGTCCCAGGTGATTGCAGCTACGCTCACCCAAAACCTGAAGTTGCAGAAAGCGATTGTCCATTGCCATCAACTCACAGGGGCCTCGCCTCACACATGCCTCATGCATGCCCCAGACATGCCTCCTGCATGCCTCAGGTGTGCATCACACATGCTTCACACATGCCACATACATACCCCATGCACACATCAGGCATGCCTCACACGTCTTGTACATGTCTCAGGTGTGCATTGCACATGCCTCACATGTGCTGCATACATACCTCACACAACCTTATACACACCCCATGCACACTTCACATATACCTCATACATGCCTCACACATGTCTCACATATACATCGCATGCCTCAAACAAACCTCATACATGCCTCAGGCATGCTGCACACATATCTCATGCATGGCTCACACATACCTCATGCATGGGCCACACATGCCTCACACCTGTCTCACGCATGCACTAAAGTTCTCTCAAAAAAGAGGTTACCACAGTTCTCAGTTTTCTTCTAAAAACAGCCCTGCTCACCACACCAGCAAAGATAACCAGGCAGGTAAGGACACAAGATGACACGACCGAGAATCAGCATGAGCAGAAGAACAGAGAAGTGGCCTCGCTGTGCCCAGATCGTGGGCGACCAGGAGGGAAGCGATTCCAGGTCAGACAGGTGACATAGCCGGCTCCACTGCCACAGAGGTCAAAGTGACAAGTGAAATGGCAGTGTTTGGAGACGCGCATTTAGGTCGAAAAGTATGCAAAAATAGGAAGTGAGAACAAGAGCCGGGGTTGTGTCTGGTTTTAGGGGTGGAAGGGTCAGTGACTAGGAAGGGGCCACTGGGGAGCTCTCTCTCCCGATGAGGGGGCCCTGCCCCCAAGGCATCGACATTTGTTCAACTGGAGATGCGTGTTTTATGCATTTCTCTCTTCATAGTACATTTCACAGGAAAAACAGGTTTAAAATAATACACCATGTCCCCAGTCGACTTGATTCAAGTAATCAGAGGTGATTCGACATTTGAAAAATCTGTCAGGGCAGCTCTACACCGAACTAGATGAACGAGAAAAGAATCTCCATATTATTTGCCAAATTAAAAAGCGCTGATGAATTAAAACCACATGTGTGGGACTGGAAAACTGTTCGGAAACGGGGAAGAAAACCTTTGACTGGATAAAAAGCATCGACCAGAAATCGAAAGCAACAAACATACCCAATGGTGAGGTAGGAGGAGCGGGTTGCATTAAAGTAGGAAAATGTGCTTCTTGTCCTCACTGCCAAGCGGCATTTGACTAGACGTTTCAGCCAATACAGTGGTAAGAAAGAGGAATAGAGAGAATAACATGCAAACAGAAGAGAAAAAGCTGTCCTCCTTTGCAGATACGTGATTATGGACTCAGAAAACCCAATCAGAATGAATAAGAATCCGAAAGGAGTCAAGAGAGCCGGTGCCGACTACGTGCTCTGACAGTTAAGTTCAAGAGCTCATCCTAGAAAAAGTGCTACACTCCTCATTGCTGAATGTCCCTACGGGCACCGTTCAAGTCCTCCCCCTGGGAAGCTGTGCTGCAACACCAGTGCCTAGTCCACCCTGCAAAGCCATTTTGGAACCTCTTCTGGAACAACCATCAGAGCCATCGGCACATTGCCCTCAATGTCCTGAATGTCATCAAAATGTCTTCCTTTCAGGTAAAAAAAAGTCACTGGAGGTCAGATCAGGTGAGTAGGGAGGGTGTTCCAATACAGTGATTTGTTTACTGGCCAAAATCTCCCTCACAGACAGTGCCGTGTAAGCTGGTGCATTGTCGTGATGCAAGAGCTGTGAGTTGTTGGTGAAAAGTTCAGGTCGTTTTCATCTAACTTCCAATGCAGCTTTTCAGCACTTCCAGATAGTCAACTTGGTTAACTGTCTAGTTGGTACAAATTCATCATGAACAATCCCTCCGATATCAAAAAGGTTAGCAATATTGTTTTGACTCTTGATTTGGACTGAAGAACTTTTTTTGGTCGTGGAGAATTGATGGACTTCCATTGCGCACTTGTTTCAGGGTCGTATTGGTACACCTGTGTTTCATTACAAGTGGTAACATGGCCAAAACATGGTCTTGCCTCTCCACAAGGTCTTGGCAAACTTCAACTCCCCTTTGCTTCTGTTCATCGGTGAGCTAGCTCCTCAGGCCCATTTCTGCACACACCTCTCTCATGCCAAGATTTTCAGTGAAGAGTGTCCTGTTTCTCTATTGATGTTTACTCGGTCTGCTATGCTCCTCAGTCAGCTGATGACTTTGACACACAGCTCGATGAATTTTTGCAATGTTTTCGTCAGTTCTGTTCGTGACTGGCCGCCCTGAACTCTCTTCATCAGTGACACTTTCTCTCCCCTCAGAAAAATGTTTAATCCATGTGCACACTGCCATTTTCTTCATGGCATTATCCCCATAAACTTGGACTAACATGTCCCTGATTTCACTTCCACTCTTGCCAAGGTGAACAAGAAATGTAATGTTTGTTCATTGCTCTGATTCAAGCTCCAACATTCTCATGATGGCGCACACACAACAACATGCAACAACCATAATGAAGGCCACCCAGCAAGATACTCACTCCCACACGGTGACATGAACACAGCTGTGAGACGCTGATATACTAGGGTTACCAGACCTCACCGAGTTGTCGGCACAGTGCTGCCAACGTACGCACACATTGGCAAGTTCGTGAAGTTAATTGTCGGACCTCGTACATTCGCCTTGAAAATGTTATAGAGAAAGAGTATCTATCACAGTATCGATAACAATGACAAAGCGCCTCAGAACACATGCAGTGGGAAATGTGCATGGTCGCTGTAAAGAGAACTGTGAGGCTGCGTGGACGGCTGTCGGGTTCGACCTGACCACCAGGTAACAGGAACCATCACTAATGGATGAGGAGGCTCCCATCACACGGGCACCAATGATCCCCAAAACTAATCTAAAAATTCCCTGACATCCTGACCCAAGTTCCCACAAGATCTCACATGGACCCTGGCCAACTGCCCCCCAAATTCATGGGTAGGAGTGAGGCACATGAATTGGACGATTTGGGAAGAGCAGTGTGGGACACGAGCCAGCCGGATGTCAACATCTGTCACGAAGGTGTGGCAGGCAGAGTGGCCGTGAACTGGCGTGTTTGCCGGGGGGCCCTGCGGACGTGTGGGGTTCACTTTCAGGTCAGTGTGCAAGTCGACCTGATTCAGAGGCTGCGTCATGGGCAGGAGTTTAGGGGCTCAGGGAACTGGGGTGTAGGTACATGGGCTCACTGGGGAAGCTCCTCTCATACTACACAGACAGGAGCTCCCAGCTCCCATGACAGTCCAGACTTGTGTCCACATTAAGGGGGATGTAAGATTAGGGGGGACCCCGTGAGACAGAACTGATTAATAATCACATTTTCCCATCCCTCGCCCAGCCCCTGGCTCGCACAGCTCTACTCCTGTCTCTATGAATGTGACTCCTCTAGGGACCTCGTTGAAGCGGATCCACACAGTGCAAGTCCTTTCGTGACTGACTTGTTTCACTCAGCTCAGTGTCCTCAACGTTCATCCATGTTGGAGCAGGTGTCAGCATGGCCTTCCTTTTCCGGGCTGCATAGTATTCCTTTGTTTTTTTGCTCCTCTGTTGATGCACCTGTGGGCAGCTGTTGTGAATGATGCTGGCGTGCCAATATCTCTTTGAGACCTGCTTTCAATTCTTTACGTTTATACCCACAAGTACGGTGGCTGGATAAGACAGTAACTCTATGCTTAATATTGTGAGGAATATGACTCTCAGTTAACCATGAGGATCAGTAGATGCCGGATAAATGTAAGTAGACCCTTCAGTAACTGATACTCAAGCAACCGGCAAATTCGCAAGCAACCGACTTTTTTGCCGGTTGTTTGAGCTCCGGTTAAGGGAGCGGCCACTGTATTTCAAATTTGAATTGCGTCGTTAATTTACCACAGGGTGTTAGTTCTATCAAAAGTATCCATGTACTTTTTTTGTGCTTTAAATAGAATCCCAAAGCCTGGGACGGTCTGGGAAAGGAGTCGTTTTTTCAGATATGAGTGAGGTAGAATGTAGTGTTCTTCGTAGAACAAACAAAACCGCAGGGATCTCACGGCTTTCATCGTAACAGATCTCTTACACTTTATGACGAGGGCAGCTGGTGTCTGCATGGAATGGTGGTGGAATGGCATCCGGTGGCCTGAGAAGCTGGTGGCTTCAGAGCCCCGCCTGGCCACGTGGGACACCTTCCACAGGAGCTCAGGGCCAGACCTGGCTCCCCGTAGCCGCCCACACCCTGTTCTCCAGCTTCACGCGTAGGGGGGAGGGCAGCCTCAGAGCCCGTCACCCCCATCCCTGCACTGCAGGAAGAGAGGAGATGGTGAGATTGTTCGTCCCCATCTGCGTCCCACTCCGGACGGGAACAGCTTTGTGTTCGTTTGCCGTTGAACCCGCAGTACCATCGTGAATCAAGAGTTAAGGGAAATTTTAAAAATTAAATCCGAAACCACAGGATATGTACAAGAGGGCGATGATTATGCCTGGGAGTCTTTATCAGTCACAGCTGTTCCATTATGTTTGTTTACTTTCGGGCAGAAATGGTCCTTTGAAATACACGACCAAAATAAACACACTGGCAGCTGCAGTGAGCGAGGCTAAGCCAGCGCGCGGCCAGCGCCAGCCCGGAGGCCACCGGCTCCCAGCCGCCCGCGTCGAAGGCACAATAAATAATCCTGTGCTTTCATCCTGACAATACCCCGGAACAGAAACCTTCTATGAAAAATCCCCCTGGAATCCAGCGATTGTGAAATTCTGTGGAATGTTGCAATTCCAGCAAAAGCCAAAAGTTGTTTTTTTTTAAATACTGACTCGGGAATTCAATGTGCTGCTGCAAAGGAGCCCCAGTGATATTGTGATGCGTTCACACGGTCAGTCGTTCTTCTATCCAAACGTTTATTGAGCACCTACTGTGTGCTAGGCCGGCTCCTCTACGCTGGGCACCCAGCAATGAGGAAAGTCAAAATCCCTCACTGCTGGGAAAACCCAACGCAACAAGGAAACCGATAAGGAACATACTCTCAGGCAATGGGGGATGCTACAGAAATTTCAGTAACAGTTAATTTAATTTGAAGGATTATACCTAGTTGATCTTGGGGAAGCTGGGATGGCTCAGTGGGTTGAGCGCTCACTTTGCAGCCCCAGGGATTGAGGATCAAATTCTGGCCCCGGCCCGTGTAGACCCATATGCTGAACTGGGAGCTCCCCCAGTTCAGTTCTCTCTCTGTCTCTGTGTCTCTCTCTCTCTCTCTCTCTCTGTCTAAATAAATAAATAAATAAATAAAAATATATTAAAAAAACACAACAAAAAAAACCTAGTTGATCACATATGTATAGATAGAAACCTGTTACATGAATTAGAGTAAAACCTTAATATTTTTGTAAACCCCAGGTCACCTCGAACCTAAAACCACTGGAAGACAATGAAGGTGAAGGAGGCACTGAAGGGCTTTTGTTTTCCTCAAACACGTAAAAGTGTGCGTGGTGCACGCATTCACGATAGTTCACTTTCTTTGCAGGACTTGTGCTAGGCTGTCAGAACGCTGTCAGATACTAACATTTTTTTATTTCAAGGAAAAGACGCCCGCCAAAAATATTTGTTTTTTTAAAAGTTGGCATGTGTGTCTCAATCTGAGATCATGAAATTCAAGTTTCTAACAGTGTTTCCGTTTTTGTTGTAACTGAAGCCACTGTGTGACCAAGGAACTCCTTATACAGACGTGTTAGATGAAAAGATCCATTTCCAGACACGGGTCTGAGATGCAGACCCATCCATCCATGGACAGTGTCTGTCGTAGGTGCTTCTCACACTAGATACACATGCGACAGAACTCAGTAAGGCCTTTCTAGTGACAGACAGCTAATAAAGTCCTCCACGGTCCTGTGACCTCTTTAAACGGGTGAGAAAAAACTAAATTGCATGGCCTAATGCTTTCGGCTGTAAGTAACGAAGGTCCAGCCTCAGAAGCGTAGCCTCATCGGCGTTTATTTTCCTCACATACAAAATGTCAGGAGGTGGACAGCCCGTGGCGGGCATTCCTGGCTCCTCCCTGCCCCCACCCCGAACACTGGCTTCTCCCCACTTTTCACTTTCCACTCCCGCATCCTCAGCAAATCAGCTTCCTCTCCGTGCTTGTTGCCTCCTAATCACAGCAGGCTGCCGCCCCTCCACCATCACGCCCACGTTCAAGTTACAAATGAAAAAGAGGGGAGGACAAAGGGCAAGGAAGGGGTACCATCCAAGGGTACCCCTCTTCATCCAAGAAGCCCAGGCGTCGGGTACCTGAACCGACGGGCTTCCGCTGCCATCTCGTGTTGGCGTGAGGACCCCTGGCTGCCTTCAGGCCAGGAGGGAGCAGCTTCGAGCCCCCCACTGCGGTGAGTGGGGTCTCGCTGAGGCGTGGAGCGTCTGCCTGTCCTTTCTCACCGGCGACACAGAAGGCTTCGTCCTGTTGAGTCAGCTCTGAGTCACTGCTCCAAAGGAGAAGGAAATGAGTCTTGCACGGGGGTGCGGACTGTACGAGAAGTCTGGCTTTCGGGAAGAGTGGGAAACCCCACCAACCAGGAGTCCTAGACAGGGAGAGGACATGCGGTAAGGTGACCAGACGTCCCGCTTTTGGCGGGACAGTCCCGATTTTTAACAATGTGTCCCGCGTCCCCCGGCGTTTTAAAAAAGTCCCGATTTTTGGAAAGAATGCACAACAAGCTAGGGAACGGCGGGAGATAGACCCAATTTTTCATCAAGAACCCCCTCCCCCCCCCACCCCCCCGTCAATGGTGTCCCGCTTTACCAATGCTAAAATCTGGTCACCTTGTGGGGAAGTGAGGCCCGGCCGGGCTGGGCTGTGTGACAGGCAGGCTCCTCGGGGAGGAAGGAAGAGGAAGGACTGGGAGACCCAGGGGACAGTGCCGTTCTCGGCCTCCGGGGTGAATGGACTGGGCCCCCCCCCGGCACTGATGTGAGACGCTGCCGTTCAGCCAGGTGCCGGATGCCTGAGAGTCTCAGTCTCGCGGCTGAAGTGCAGGTGCTGGGGCCGGGCGTCTGTGCTCGGCACCCCCAAAGGCGGAAGGAAACGGGGGTGCAGGAGGGGCCCGGCCCCCACGAGGGCCTCTGCCACGTGCTCCCTGTCCCTTCTCTAGGATTCGGCTCACAAGCGGAATGAAGTCCGGGAGGGAAACCGAAGGCTTCACGAGTGGGAAGGAGAGGGCTGAGGCACCGGGAACTGTCCAGGGGGCTCTGGGGCTGAACCGCTGGCTGAGAGCTTTAATCCCGGGCTGAGCAGCTCGGAAGGACAGGGCCCTGCGGACCTGCGGGCTGTGCCCCGTTAGGACCGCGCAGAGGGCACGGCGAACCTGGCCCTGGCCGGGCTGCTGGATGCTGCTGCCCCTGAAGGAGGTTCGCCCGGCCTGAGTGCGAGCGGAATTCCCAAAGCTCTGTTCTCCTACTCGCTGCCCTGCCACGAAGCTCCATTTTCCAAAGGCCGTCCTGGAGCCCCACACGCTGAGCCCCCAGGTCTGCGCTCCCCGAGAGCTGTGGAATCCAAGGGAAAATGACATCGTATTACTGGGCATGCAGGAGTGGGTGGGCCCAGCGGTTCTGAGTCAGCGACACGGGGACCCCAGAACCCACCGGACGCATGGGGTGGCTGAGGGACTGAGCTGGGGTGTCAGGAGTGGGGGTTTCTGAGCACAACGCTGTCCATGCCTGACTTCAGTGACTAAGGAAACCATTCCTGCTAGCGCCCACGGCTTGCCCAGTGTCTGCCGTGGGCCCTGTCTACATGAGGCCAGTGGATCAGTGCACGGTTGGTGGTATTCCACGGACACCCCTCTCCCCCACCAGTGGCTGAGGGCCCCGGAGCCTGGCACTGAGGTTCCGTTGAACGTTGGACATTTGTGCTTCACCCGGTGTTCTGTGACCCGGCCTGTATTACAGGGCGGGTGTTCATGGCTGCCACCGCTTTGTGTCCCTTCCTCCCTGACCTGAGATGTCACCCTTGGAAAATGCCGTGACAGCTGGCTTGCTTTCATAAGCAGTAATTGGCTATCAATCCCTGTGATTCTGTGTGGAGAATAAAAGAATTTTAAAAGCTCATTCTGGCAGCCGGGAACATTGTCCTACCCTGGCCCTGAGTTCTGGAGAGCGTGCCGCCCGCACTGTGCGGGGCAGGGATGAATCGTCATCACCAGGACGCGACCGTCGAGGGCAACAGACAAAACACACAGTCTTTCGGGGGGAGATCGAGGGTACAGGCAAAACGCAGCTACTCTGAGCCTCCTCCGGAAAGACCTGCAACCTGCGCAAAAGGGAACCGGTCCGCTCTGCCCGGGAAAGCCTGGGGAATTTATTTTTCGTGAGCTTTTACAGCCCTTGTCCTTCCCATTCAATCTTGAATAATAGCACAGAATTGAGCTGTAAAAGCTTCCGAAGTTTGAAGCCTTTTGACAAGTTAATTTAGCAGTATGGTAAAAAGTTTTTCCCCGAGACAGAATAAAGCCATCACATCGCGAACGTAGCAGCCATCCGGAGGAAAGCAAACACCATTAGGGTTAGAAATGCTGTTCCCGGAGGAGGTCGTTTGTGGTTTTGTGTAATCTACTATCAATATTTCAGGAGAAAGATTCCACTCGTCATTCAGCTGGGACTCAGTATCCCCACTTAACGCCTACACCCAGGGGCCAGATCACATCTATCTTTTATTGGAAAAGTAACATTCTCTGTGCAGTTTCTTTTCCACGGTTCTCTGGATTCTAATTGTGCGTGTGTGCGTGCGTGTGTGACAGAGAAGTCTTCTTTTTTTCCTAGGAAGAAACAAGAAAAAAGAGAGAAGTGCATTTTCTTTGCCTCCCCCACCCTCCCCCACATCTCCCACCCCCCGGCTGCTGGAAGGTGCTGTCTGGCCCTCCACAGGGAAGCAGAGTGAGGTGCCTCCTTTCTTTAGATAAAACAAAAGCCAGTTGGGAGCGGTTTTCTGTTTGACTGGTTGGTGGTGGTGATTTGTTTTGGGGATTTAAGTCAGGAAGGCCCAGAGCCTGGCTCTGGTGGCTTCTCCATGTCACTGCAGGAAGACAGAAGAGGAAAGCGAGTTCCCACGCCCTCCTGGTCTCGGGGGTTGTGGCTGGGACCCCCCAGCCAAGGGCACCCTCATCCATAGGTAGGATGAATGGTGCAGGCCTGGCTGTGTCATGATGAAGAAAGAAGCCCAGAAAAATGAATTCTGTTTCACAAAGAAATGCTCCCGGTGCCCTGAATGTAAATCTCCAGAATGTTTCTCCCTAGAATATTTCAGTGGGAAAAAATGAACCGAAGATAAAAAACCAGATGCCCTGTTGTTGTGTATACACAGTGGCTGCTGGGCTGCTGGGAAGCGCTGCTGGGTAGTCCAGTTGGTTCAGGAGGAGCCCCGGGCCATGTCCTCCCGTGATTGGCTGGGGCCGGGGCCACGTTCTCCCGTGACTGGCTGGAGCGTGTCTCGTGTCACACCACACACAGGCCCCAGGTGTGCAGAGGCCGAATACATTCTAAACGACTCCTAGTGTGGTTTACGAAACAGAGGGTGATGTCTCACCTTCACGAAGGACAGATTATTTAATGACTCCTCTTCTGCTAGACTAGAGCACTTTAGGAAGAAAAGGCACAATGGTTTGGGACTGAAGAAAGAAATAAAAAATGTATGCTGTCGGAAAAGACAGCATGTTTTTTTTTGTTTGTTTTTTGTTTTTAGGGCACAGAGAGCAAGTTTATTTAGTGAATGCTGATGGCAAACATCATCCAAGAGAGATAAGCTGGGCAAAAGTGGACAGCATATTTTGAATCAGATAGACTTTCATGGCTGATGATGCTGAGCCACGCTGTCCATTTTCTGAATATTTTCCTTTGTGGTTTATGCTTTTCATGTTCTGTATAAGAAATATGTATAAGAAGCCTTCCATAAATGATAAAACGGCCCAGCCCATACTTACTTCTAAAACGTTAACGTTCTGCTTTTTATATATGGATTGTTTTTTCCCCCGCCAAGTTTATATGTTTGGTGTGAGATAGGAACTGCATTTTATTTATTGCTGTACGGTTAAGCAAGCGTCTAGGCATCGATTACTTGGCTCTGTAATGCAATCGCCATCGTAGATCAAGTTTCCATACAAATGCGTGTGGCCGTCTGGACTCTCCCCTTACAGGGCTCTGTGCCCCAGCCAGTGCCACGCACCGTGTTCCTAAAGCTCCCAACCGTCTCCACCACCGTGTGCTTGTCAAGACGGCCTTGCCTGTTCAGGGCTCTCTGCTTCGCAATGATTTTCAGAGGCAACTCTGCAAAACTCGCATTGAAGTTGTAAAAGACATTGGCGGGAACAGCCGTATTTACCATTTGGAGTTCTTTCCGTTGTTGAGGTGGTGTTCGTTTAACTGAATCCAAGATGCCATTAAGTCAAAGGCGCACCTTTATATTATGTGCAGCGAAGAAATGAAAAGGGCTGCCAATGGATCTAGGTTCTGAAATTGGGGGTATGTCTCCAGTTATTTGGGTCCTTTTTTTTTTTTATTTTTAAGATTTATTTTATTGTTTTTGACAGACAGAGATACAGAAGGGGGGAGGGCCCAGAGCAGTCTCCATAGTTGTACATCATCAGTTTTAGGTATAGTTACGTTCCACACAGGTGGACGGGGGCCAAGCAGGGCAGGAACCAGGCCAGGGGCTGAATCGGGGGGCAAGAAGCAAACCAGGGGCCTCCCGCGTGGGAAGCACACCCCAGTTCAGCATATGGGTCCACACGGGCCCGGGGCCAGGATTCGATCCTTGGTCCCCATGGCTGCAAAGCGAGCACTGAACCTGCTGAGCCATCCCGGCGTCCCCTTGGGTCCTTTTAAAACGCTGTTCAATCAAGTTTCATAATTGTCTCCATCAATAGCTTCCTTGCCTTTTGCTAGATGTACCCATAGGTATCGCAAGTGTTTGCCTTACAGCATCATCTGTACAGCTTGGGTCCCAGCAATGCACTGACACCTGAGACGAGTGGCTGCGACTCCTCAGTGCACCCGAGCTCTCTGATTTGCCCCAAAGGGTTCCACGTGGGTGCTTTTGGAGTTAACATTCTGTGACAGGCTTCTCACTCAGTCACATTTTGGTACAAGGGAGTGGTCTGTGTGCTATTGATTCTTTGGGACATGTTCAGATCTGCTTGGGGACCTAGTCTGTGGCCATGGCTAGTCTTTGTAAATGTCCTATACACACCCGAGAAGAGTGTGGTGGCTAATTTCAGGGTGCAGAGTTCCTTTGACCTGTGAAGACTAGTTTAAGCCAGAGACAGCGGGGTGTGGCTGATGGCAGGGCCCTCTCTTCAGCTTGCTCACCTGTGGAGTCACAGTCATCATGGTGGGAAAGGTTAAGTGCAAGCCCCTGTCCTTGCTCCAAGCCCCATGCCCCCAGCCCTGTGCCCCCAGCCCTGTGCCCCCAGCCCCATGCCCCCAGCCCTGTGCCCCCAGCCCTGTGCCCCCAGCTGCATGCCCCCAGACCCATGCCCCCAGCCATGTGCCCCTGGCCCTGTGCCCCCAGCCGCATGCCCCCAGCCCGGTGCCCCCAGCCGCGTGCCCCCAGCCACGTGCCCCCAGCCCTGTGCCCCCAGCCCTGTGCCCCCAGCCGTGTGCCCCTGGCCATGTGCTCCCAGCTGCGTGCCCCCTGCCCTGGCCACGGTGGTGGGGCAGCCGCCAGACGATGCTGCTCAGAGAGATCATAAACGTGTGTGTGACCTAAGCAGGCACGAGCTATACAGCAAACTATGGCAGAGAACAAAATGCTCGGTGACCTTGGCATTTAAGCATTTTCAGACCCTTCTATTGTCTGGGAATCTAACCTTAGATTTTGTGCAGCAAAAGTGCTTGTTACAAATTTTAAAGAAAACACTGAGAGACTTGAAATAGAATGTACACCTTCCGAAGTGGAGAGGTGGGGCAAAAAGAGAAGAAAGGGGAATAAAACTCTCGGTCAAATAGAAGTCAGGGTAGAAGAGTAAAATCATGAGAAGGAGAAGGTTAGGAAGAAACCCCACATACAGAACGTTTACAAACACCAGCCACGAGCACACACCAGGCCACAGAACAAATACATATATTTTTAAAGATTTATTTTTATTGCATTTGACAGAGACAGAGAGACAGAGAGAAGGGGGAGGGCCCAGAGCCGTCTCCATAGTTGTACGTCATCGGTTTTCAACACGGTTTCCTTCCACACAGGTGGGCGGGGGCCACACAGGGCGGGAACTGGGCTGGGGGCCTCCCGCATGGGAGACACGCCCCCTGGAGCCAGGGGCCGAACTGGGGGTGAGGGGCAAGACCCGAACTGGGGGCTCCTGCATGGGAGACACACCCTAGTTCAGCATATGGGTCCACAGGGGCCGGGGCTGGGATTTGATCCCCGGTCCCCGCGGCTTCAAAGCAAGCGCTTAACCCACTGAGCCACCCCAGCTGCCCCCACAGAACAAGTCTTAACATGCCTGGGACTCTACGATCCATGCCCGGGGGGCTGGGACTGGCCCCGGGCTAGGTCTTCAGGCCCTTCCTACCCATGTGACCCAGACCCGGTGTGGTCAGCAATGTTCCTGTGTGGCCCCACGTTTCAAGCCATGTGCCCCCTTCCCCGCCCCTCGGGGGCACCTAACTCAGAGCCAACACAGGCCTGGGCCTGCCCCTGTTGCCACCATGCCCACGGCCCCCCAGTGTCCGGGGGACACTCTGGTGCCCCATCAGCTCTGGCTCCTGCTGTCCTTGCCAGGATGTTAAGTCCTGAGCCTCACAGGAGCTCTGGTCAGCGCCCTGTCCCCGGCCAGCTCCTGCGTCCCCGAGGTCTCCAGTTCCTGTCCACGCAGGACTCAGCTCCTGGGGTCGCTTGGGCAGTGCCCTGGCTTCTTGGGGCAGGAGCTGCAAGCCATCTGTCAGGCCCATGCACGGACGTGACCGTTGCTCTAGAAGTAAGGACTGCAGGCCCTGCACTGGGTACAGGGGAGGCCGCTTCAGCCGGCCCAGAGCACTTGGTCCAACGTCCCAGGGGGCCAAGGACCCTTCCGCGGGCAGGGCCCCCACTCCTTCCCCACCAGCCCCGATGTCAGCCACACGGGGGGTCAGTCTACACTGTCTGTCACTCCCGGGTCAGGCCAGACCTTCTGCAGGGTCTGCCCTCCACCCGCACAGGCAGCATGCCCCAGCCGGTGTGCCTGCCGCCTCCTCCCAGCGGCAGCCTGGCCGCCCCCTTCCCAGCCCCTTCCGCTGCCCCAGGGCAGCCCCGTGCTGCTCCCAGCCCCCCACTGCCCTCCCCTGTGAGTCTCAGCCACTGATGCCAGGGCTCCCCCGGGGTTATTACTGCCCCATGTCCCTGCATCAAGGATGGGAGCCCATCCTGAAGGTCAGCTTTGTAGGACCGGTCCTGGTACCCGCCTGTCCCTAAGACCCCAGGACACAGGTTAGGGGTTGGGGACATGAGAGGGGAGGAAGGCGGCCACCACAGGACGCTTTGATGTGCGGTTCACTGCTTGGGGAAACTGAGGCCCAACCCGATGCCAGAGCACCCCTCAAAGCACCCCACCTGGGGGAGTTACTGGAAGGCTGCAGGTGCCCTCAGGGCCAGGGTCCTTCCTGGTGCTCAGGAGCAGTGGGTACCCCAGCATCTGCTGCCCGCTGCCTGGCCTAATGCCCCAGGCATGTCCCTGCTCGGTTCTTTCCTGAGCCGTGCGTGGCACCTTCCCCGGCTCTTGGTCTGGACAAGGTCATCAGTGAATGGAAGTTGAGCAGCACAGCATCCTCGGCTACTCAGCACTGTCTCCCTGCTCCTGGAAAAGGTGGCTTTTGGCTCCTACGGTTGCTCTGGCAGGTTCAGCGGTCAGCCCAGCGGTCGTTCCTCAGAACGCAGCCGGCCCTTTCTTTGGGGTTGCGGGCAGGAACGCACCTGCCTCTGGCTTTGCCCACCCCCGGGCCCCGTGTGGGTTTCTCGACTCACCCTGCAGACTTCCAGAATTCCTGACCCTCCACTCCGCGTCCCTCATTCCTTGGAGAAGCTTCAGCCATGGTCTTGCCCCTCCTCCGGCCTCTGGTCCTGGGCCTCCGCCTTGTAGACCAGGTTTCCCTTGTAGGTCAGGGTGTTCCTGGGAGTTCAATGTCTCTCCCACCGCCTTTTCTCTCTGGTCTGCGTGGACCTTTCCCTCAGCCCTGTCTCCCAGTTTGCTAAGAATGTCTTCTGTTGTTTCCAATAGGCTTTGCATCTTCCCCACTGAACTGTTAATATTTTAAAAGTGGTTTTAAAATTTACATTGTTGTGTGAGAGGAGAGAGAAAGAGAGAGAGAGAGAGAGAGAGAGAGAGAGAGAGAGAGAGAGAGAGAGAGAGAGAGAGAGAGAGAGAGAGAAGGGAAGGGCCCAGAGCCGTCTCCATAGTTGCACATCATCAATGGTGACGCGGTTTCATTCCATACAGGTGGACGTGGGGCGGTGGGGCGGTGCCGGGAAGGAACTGAACCAGGGACCTTCCCCTGGGGGTCGAGAACCTTCATGGCTGAGCCATCCTGGTGGTGACCAGTAGGCACCAGTTCAGCATGTGGGTTTGCCTTGGCCGGGGCTGGGAATCGAATCCCGGACTTGGCAATTGTGAGGCAAGCGCTCAACTGCTGAGCTATCCCAACATTCCCTGAATTTTTATTTTTATGACTACATTCTTCCTGTCTAGACATTTTATTTGGTTCTTTCAAAAACCCATCTTTTCTTTTTCCTTGTGTCTTATTCTTTTGTTATATTCAGATCTTCCCCAACTGCCGTAGGACTTTCTAGCAGGTGTGCATGTAAACTCTCTTGTTTCAGTTTCTTAGGTAAAGAGCAGGGGTTCCTGTGGACTCTTGCCTGCAGTGAGTTATTTCCTTTGGGTTTTATAATTTCAGGTTGGGAGCTCATTTTCAGGGAGGCTTTATCTGTGTGTCAAGGGTGTTTGCTTTGCCAGATGCCCCAAGAATACTCCCTATCTGGACTGTTTTCTATGTGATGTTGGCTGATGGGTTCCCAGCCCCCTCAGGAATTCACACCCAAGTGATCACAGCCCTGTGACCAGCTCTCAGGAGAGCTGTCGTCCCGCCAAGAGCCGAGGCGGAGAGTGTCCAGGTTTCTTTCGGTCCATCCCTTCGTGAACGGCAGTGTCACCGCAGCTGCCCCCTCGCCCTTTGGGCATGAAAAGCGAGGCTTGGGTTAGGGACACAGGCACCATCTCCCGCCCACCTGAAACATCAGTGTGGGAGACTCCAGTCTTACTCCCTCCTCACGTTCTGCCACTGGGGACTTCCCTTAACTTCTGTGTGCTTAGCCATGTGTTTGTCAACATGCAATCTTCCAGGCGGCAAGCCTAGGCCTTCCGTAAGGAGGTGTTTCCAGCGAAAGCCGTCGCCGCCTGGCCAGAATCTCTCCGGACATCTCAAACTGCGAGTAATGACATCCTCGCACAACCTCCCACATGTCCAAGTTCATTCTGTCCCTTGAACTGGGCCTGCCTGCTGATGAATCTCATGCAGGTTCCTCCATCGGTCACCCCTTCCCGGCCCAGCCAGCAGGACCCCAAGGGGAGCCACGTCTCTGCCCCCCAGGGTCTTCAATCCGTGTCCTTCATCCCTGCCACCGACCTCGTATCCATCCAGCCGCACGAATCTTTGCACGAAGGCTGCTGAGCGCTACCGGGCAGAACAGGAACGACCTTGGCAGGGGTGGGGGCTGTTTCCAGCACATTCGGCACAGAGCAGGTGCAACACACCCTGCCCGGGTCATTATCCCTTGGCTGCCAGGGCTCCTGCTCACCTAGGACCGTCTCTGTTGTAAGATGAAGGTGCCATCCGCAGCCTCCTGCCCCGACACCTGGAAGCGCATCTCTCGGTACTTCTGCCCAGTCCTGTCCCAGCCCAGGGCTTGCCCAGGGCTTACCGCCCTTCCACCTGAGCCAGACGGGCCCAAGACCCACTCCGGCCCTCCTCCAAGGCGTGGTGCCACCCAGGCCCAGCCCCCCGCTCTAGACCTGCTCCAGGGAACGGGGCCCAGCCCCCCGCTCTAGACCTGCTCCAGGGAACGGGGCCCAGCCCCCCACTCTAGACCTGCTCCAGGGAACGGGGCCCAGCCCCCCGCTCTAGACCTGCTCCAGGTAACGGGGCCCAGCCCCCGCTCTAGACCTGCTCCAGGGAATGGGGGCCAGCCCCCAGCTCTAGACCTGCTCCAGGGAATGGGGGCCAGCCCCCAGCTCTAGACCTGCTCCAGGGAACGGCGCCTAGTTCCAGGGTGTTGGGGTGTGTGTGTGCGTGTGTGTGGGGCACACACAGGGCACGTTTGATGGAACCGCTTGTAAGCCTGGCTGCTCTTTGTGGGTCTGTGGACCTGTGTGAGCCCCCCGTGTGAGGGCTGATCTGGCAGCTTCCATCTGGTCCTCCACAGTGCCCAGGGGACCCCCCTGGGCCCCTCCTGCTCACCACAGGCCTGTGCGCCTCCCGCACTGGGACAAGGGAGCGCCTCCCTGCAGGTCACTTCACATACCCACCCGTCAGCCTGGGTCGTCCACGCCACACACACCCGGGAGCCTGAGGCGGGTGCACAGGGCACCACCGGGACCTGCTGAGCCAGGGCCTCGGCCGGCTGTGTGCAGGGCCTTCGGGAGAACGCCGTGCCCCCTCCCCATCTCCCCGTTCCTGCCGTGCCCCCTCCCCGTCTCCCCGTTCCCGCCGTGCCCCCTCCCCCATCTCCCCATTCCCGCCGTGCCCAGAGCCCGATCCTCCTTGGGCTCCAGGGGGCTCCAACCTCCTGGGGCTCCTTGCTGGCCCATCAGCTGGTGCTCAGGGTGGGCTTCCCCGGGCGGCTCCCTGGGAACTCATGCTGGCCGGACCTGCAGGTGTGGGGACGTGTCCCCTGGGGGGTGACCCTGGACCCCTGGGGAAGGCAGCTCCCCTCCCCTGCTCGCGGCCGCCTCCCACCTGTCCTGCTGATGACTGACCCAAACTTCATCTCCTTTTGGAGAGTTTATATGTATTCGTATGAATGTACAAAAGTCACGCGCAGGGTTTAGGAGGCTGGGTGAGCAGAAGGGAAGAATAACGTGTCATCTCCTGCGTATTCCGGGGAAAGCACTGGAACGTTCTGATGAACATCTTCCAGTCTTTTCTGTGTCTATAAATGTTTTCACTTATAAAACCTGTGCCATGTGGTAGTGATGTTTTATAGTTTTCCTCTTCACTTAAAGCTGTAATGTGAATTTCTTTCCACGACAGCAAATCCCTTCGTTTTGGAAATTTGGATAGATATTAATAGATAGTTATAGATATTAAGTATAGATACCTGTATACCTCTATTTACATGTTCCAGTCATGGTTGCTGCAAATCTTGTATACCTCTATTTACATGTTCCAGTCATGGTTGCTGCAAATCTTTTAGTTAAATCTTTATCAACATTCATATTTATTTCATTAGAATGTTCTAGAAGCGACATCAGTGAAGAAAGAATGTGCAAAATGTTCAGGTTTTATGTATGTGTCTAGCTGAGTAGCTGTGTAGAAGTTTCTATCAGATGACATTCACTGTTAATGTTTAGTCCAAGCTTGTCAAACCCTTGGCCCGGAACAGCTTTGAGTGCAGCCCAACACAAATTCGGACACTTTCCTGAAACCTTATGGGGAGAGGCCGGGATAGCTCAGCGGTTGAGCTCTTGTCTTGCAATCGCGAGGCCCGCGATTTGACTCCTGGTTC
>PVKE010005822.1:23421-39040 GCA_004027555.1 Craseonycteris thonglongyai
CCCCCCCCCCCCCCCCCCCCCCGGTTTAGTCCTTCTCATTTGTCTTTATCAAATAGATAAAGCATGGAGAGTCTCCTGTTAGGGAGGCGCATGTTTTGTCATGTCTATTGGGCAGTGTTTCTTTTGTGTCTGCTGTTTCATGCCTCTGCCCTTCTTCTTTCCAGAATGTTCATCTTCATCCTTCAGCTCTGAAAGCCCTCTTCCCTGCGAAGGAGATTAAGCCTTTATGAAACAGGATACACACCCTTCCCTAGTCCTTTGTCTTTTAAACTTGTGTTTTTGATGCACAAAGAGGTTCCACTGCTCCCCAACCAGGGGCAGCCACTGCCTCGGTCTTGTTTCTTTCCAGATAAAACCTCCCTGTGAAAGGTACAGCCCCTGAATTCACTGCCTTCTGATAAGTGTTTGACCCTGTGTGATCTCCGCCCTAATCAAGATGACAGCATGTCCATTCCTCCGGAAGTTCTCGTATGTGGGGTTTCCCAGCCAGTCACCCCCACACCCCCAGAGAGGACCAGGCTTCTGGTTTTTAGCCCCATGGATTCTTTAGGCTGGTTCTTGTATTTCAGTGACAGAATCACAGAGCATGTACTCTTTTGTGCTGGATTTCTTCATGTTTTTGACGTTTAACCACCGGTATCAGTAGTTCATCCTTCTTCATGGTTGAGTAATATTCCCTTGTATGATGGTGTCACCGTTGGAATTTATCTTATTTTCTTGCCAATTGTAATTGTAATGTAGTCAGATTGATCAATTATTTCCAGTTGTTGGTGGTATTGTTTCTAAATATCAGCTGGCGCACTTTCATTTGCCCAGGGCTGTTTCGTTACTTCTAATATTTTCTATCTCAGCCAGTACTATGACATTTTTTTTCTTATGGAGCCCAGACAGTACGTTTGTTTTCTGGGAGCAGTTTCTCTCTCGTTATTGCCCTTTTTCATTGTTTTCAAGTGTTTATTCTCCCAACCAAACTCTTCTACCATTTTGTCAATTCCCATGAGGTTCTGTTGGGATTTACATTTAGGAATTTAAGATGTTCTTTTGCTAATGTGACCGGGAATTTTCCACCATGTTCTTCTAAAGTATATAAAGAGCTTAACACCATGCCTGCCACATAGCCGATGCTCAATAAATAGCACTTACAATTAGTGATTGAATATTGTCAGTATATCTGAAAGCTACTGGGTTTCTTGGGGGGCGGTATAATTTTAATTGGCGACCTTGCTAAACTTATAATTCTAGATTTTTTTGGGGGCGGTCTTTGTGTAAGCCGACCAGATTTGAACATTGGTAAAGCGGGACACCGTTGACCGGGGGGGAGGGGGTTCTTGATTAAAAATTGGGTCTATCTCCCGCCGTTCCCTAGCTTGTCGTGCATTCTTTCCAAACATCGGGACTTTTTTAAAACGCCGCGGGACGCGGGACAAGTTGTTAAAAATCGGGACTGTCCCGCCAAAAGTGGGACATCCGGTCACCTTATCTTTGGGGTTTTTTCTGACAAAGGATTTGCTTCTCTCTGTTAACACTGGGACTCATTTCCTTCCTGAAACAAAACCCTGCGAGGTTGGGACTCCATCAGATGCCTTCCTGCGGAGCCCCAGCTGGCGGCAACGTGTTTGGGCTTTCACTCCACTCCGCTCACTCCCAGCCGTCACACTCGGCACCTTTACCCAGGCAGAGCTCCACTGTGTCGCGCTCTCATTATGGGCTGTGAACGGCTCACCTTCCGTGCAGCCCCTCGGAGACCTAGAGACAGACATAGCTGTCCAGGCCCCCAAGTTCCTCGTCCAGAAAAGACAAGTGGGTCCTTCTACCCACAGGGCCCGGCACTTACCAGGTGCCTCCCCTTCCTAGAGGGGCTCTGGGGACTCCAGTGGAGGCTGAATTGGCACTCGGCAACGGGCCACTTCATTCCTCTGGATGAATTTTACCTTTTGACCAACTCTGCCTAGGATCGTCTCCTAGAACTTTTACGTGGCTCTCTCTTCAGGCGTGTATCTCTTATAAAATTAATCCTGTTCGACTTACGTGCATTTTCTCCTGATTATTGCACATTTTTAATAAATAATTTATGAGAGAATGTTGTACCTTAATATTTTAAAAAGATTTTATTGTTTTTGACAGAGACAGACACAGAGAGAAGGGAGGGCCCAGAGCAGTCTCCGTAGTTGTATGTCATCAGTTTTCCACACAGTTTCATTCCACACAAGTGGGCAGGGCCACGCTAGGGTGGGAACTGGGCTGGGGGCCTCCTGCATGGGAGGCACGCCCCTTGGGCCAGGGGCTGAAGTAGGGGGTGAGAAATGAACTGGGGGCCTCCGCATGGGAGGCACGCCACAGTTCAGCATATGGGTCCACACGGGCTGGGGCCGGGATTAGATCCTTGGTCCCCAGGGCTGCAAAGTGAGTGCTCAACCTGCTGAGCCATCCTGGCTTCCCCTGTACGTTAATTTTTATGATCTAATGTAACTCAGCTGTATGTGAATTTTTGGTAAATGTGCTGTTTCCATCATTCACCAGGTCAGTAGTGGTAATTTTCTTTAGCTGTATTTTTTAACGTTCTGCAATTCATCATTTGCTTGCTTCCAAGTTAAGCTACCTTAGGGCAGACATGTCTACTTAGAATGCCCAAGGTTCTTTAGTCATTCCTTACTTCAAGATATTGAAAATATGGTAAAATGGTGCAGTTCCACTTTGAGAATGATATTTTATCTACACAGCTACCTGTTTGTTTTCCTCCAAGAGTCACTGATCAAGGATCATATTAAAATGGATCTCTGCTCATTTCTCAAAGGACAGGCCAGCAAAACAAGCGATTACACATCTCTGCCAGCACCCCTCAGGCAGTTGGTCACAGACCCTCCATCAGCTGTTTGCCTCTAGGATTATTCTGAGATCGATAACTGGGTGGACCCGCTTTCTGATTTTTTAAAAAAAGTTCTGAAGAGTTAAAAGAAAAATAAAATTCAAATTCCTCATTACAAGAAAATAACATAATACCACAAAGGGGTGCTTTTGATTAGAACAGAAATGCTCCTTTGCTCTCCGGAAAAAGCGTCTGGGCCATAAAACTTGGGAAAGCTCAAGTTTAAGTTAATGAGTGATGGAGGCTTATCGGTGTCTGTTTTTCTCACGGGGAGTGAGCTCCAAGGGCGGCAACGATGGGCAGCTCTGAGAGGCCTCTCTCTTCTTTAACCCAGCAGGTAATTTCATAGAACCTGGTCCTGGCCGGCCACTCCTCCGTCTATTTTTCTTCTTTCACAACCAACTTCTCGAGACAGGCTGTACTCCTGTTCCATGTGATGGGCCTGCATGTTTTGTCCTGCAATGCTCGGCTCTCAGTCACTGTTACCTGACAAGTAAGGACGTTTTGATACTTGAGAGGATAAAAAAAACACATCCCTTTCCAATGATCTACCCAATTCTGCTTTCTAGGAAAGAAGTTGCTTCAGTTAAGCGCCAACATATTCAACTCGATGGGATCATTGAGATCGCAAAGGTTTTTTTGGAGCCGTGGTCACTATTTCTGGTTGTGAAACATCCTGAGAGGTTTCCAAGTCTCCTTCCTGCAAGACATCAGGATTTATGGCAACAAATGAGTAACACAACCCTTTTAACTTAGCACGCAGATTCCATGCAGCATGTTTATTTGTGTCTTATAAACAGAAGTTACGAAGCGCTGCAGGTTGAACGCGAATGCCTTGGACTTGGGTGCGACCGAGACTCCATCCCCCAAGAAGCCCCCACGCGCTCTGATCCCGATCTGAACACGGCAGGAGGGGCTGCCCCGCACGACCCCGTGCTGGAACGCGGTGACACGCGGGGAGCACACGGGATTCCGAGGCTGCACAGCTGCATTGCACTCCCGTGGGTACCAAGTGGCCAGGGCTGGGTGTCGGAGACCCGGCCCACGCCCCAAGGGCAGCCCCAGGGGCAGCCTCACTGAGTGCAAGGTGTCACCCTGCAGCCTTCAAATGCTGAGCACTGGGGCAAACGGCCGGGCCGCGTCCGCTGCCGGGAGCCTGGCCTCGCGATCCCGGAGCTCCTGCAGCGGCGGAGCTCCTGCAGCGGCGGCCCCCCCCCCCCCCCCGCTCCGACCCGCGCAGGCGCACTGGGCCCGCCCCGCGGCCGCCGGGAAGGCCCACCCGTCCGCAGGCCGCGTTCCCGCCGCGCCTGCGCACTGCCCCTTCGCGTCGCCCCTGTGCATGTGGGCGCGCTCCGTAACACGTGACCGCTGCCAGTACTCAAGATGGAGGCCGAGCGAGGCCGGGCAGGTCCCCCTCCCGAGCCTCAGCCCCGGCGTGCGCCCCCCGGGTGCGCAGGCACGCGGTCCTGACGGCTGGGCCGGCGCGGGGCAGCCATATGGGACTGCCGAGTGCGGCGGGCCAGGGCCTGTGTTTACGGTCACCACCCGCCCCAGGTCCCTGCGCTTTCTCAACCGCGAAGAGCCCAGCGGCTGGCGCCTGGAGCGTCCTTTGGTCGCCCCGCCCCCTCCACCCGGGATTGACAGCTTCGGCAGCCAATGGGGTCCAGGATGTATGTGGGAAGGCGGGCAGGGGTGGAGTGTCTCTGCCGTTCTTAGCGCGTCCGGCCTGGCGGTTGGTCGCGGCGGGACCAGGGGCGGGAGCAGAAGGGGCTGTACTCGGCTACCCGCGGACCAATGGGAGGACGGCCGGGAGCCCGGGGTGGGCGGGCGGAGGGCGGGGCCGAGCCGTAATTGACGAGCTCTTCATTAGAAACCAGGCGGGAGGGCGGGGCCGGCGAGGGGAGGTGATGCGAGGCTGCCGCAGCCAATGGCTGCAGAGCCGCCAGCGGCGGGGCGGGGCCGGCGCGGCTGACGGGCGTCGGCGGTGGCCTATGAGCTCCGGGCTCCGTGCTGGCGGGGGGAGCAGCATCATGGTTCAACGTGGGTCAATTTTTTGTGAATGAGGAGGGGAGGTTGTGGGGCTGCCGCCGCGGAGCACGGTCCTCGCTGCCGCCCGCCGCCCGCCCGCGCCCCTGCCGTCGCCGCCGCCCGAGCGCCCGCCCGCCGCCGCCGGTGGTGGTGGTGGTGGTGGTGGCGGCGCAGGCTGAGGAGATGCGGCTCGGAGCGGCCGCCGCCGCCTCCCCGCCCGCCGCGGTAAGCGCAGCCCGGCCCCGGCCCCGCGGGGCCATTGTCCGCCGCCCGCTCGCAGGCCGCCGGCCTCCACGCCCCGCGCCCGCCGCGCGGCCCGGCAGGTGGACGCGGGGTCCGCGCCCCCCGGCCCAGCCCGGCCCAGGCCGCGCGCGGCGCCCGGCCCGTGGGCTCCGGAGGCCCCAGGACAGCCCGCCGCCCAGGCCCGCGGGGTGTGGGGCTCGGGGCGCCCGCCCGTCCCGGCCGGGCCCTCGGCAGGTGGGCCAGGGGCTCCCCGCCGTTTATGTAACTTCGCTCGGGGCTGTGAGTTTGCGGAAAAACGTCCCCCCCAGGGGCCTGCCGGGGGTGCCGTCCACGATCCCCACGGGGCTGCCTCACAGGCCGCGACGGGGCCCGGTGCTGCCCCGATGCTGGGAGCCTCGCTCCCGGGCCGTTGCAAAACGCACACCCTGGGGTTACAGGCCAGTTGCCTCCTGTGCACACCGAACGCTGAATTATTTGACACCCTGGTAGCAGGAGAGCCAGCGTATCCGATGGGGAGGCCGGGGGTGGAGCCCAGTGAGCTCATTGAATGCACATCACACATTTGTAATAACTTGCAGCCGCTGATACGAGTGTTTTCTTTATTGCATGCTGTAAATTGACCTGCTGTGACACAGCGTTCAAATAAAGCGTTGCAGAAAGGGAACTTCGGTTATATTAAAACTAATGACTTGCTTAACTGAATCCTAATTGCATTACTGCAGAGACCTACCTAATTGCTGCCCGCCCTCCGGCAGGGAGGACAGGGCCTGGGGAGTTGCTTTGCTGCCTCCTTGCTGCACCCGGCTGTGCAGTTTCTCCCCACAAACCACCTAAGCCGGGCAGGCCCGGGAGCAGACATGGGAACAGCCCTCGTCCAGCGCGCCCGCCGGGCACGGCTGGGGGAATACTGGTGGGTTTGCACCTCGGCCTGGTTTCACTTTTTCTTTTGTGATGCGATCAGGCTGCCTGGAGTTTTCGTGTTCTGTGATGATTCTGTGCATGAGGTTAGGGACTGCACTATGGAGGCTGGTTTGGTGTTTTCACAGTCCAGCTACGAAAGGTGGTGGTTGCTGCTTGGGGGGAGGGAGAGATGGCGAATTAGGAAAACTCAGCTGCCTGTACACAGATATGCGCTACAGCAATTACAAAGCGACAAAAGTTATTGCAGAATTTTGCAGTAGCTATGGCAACACAATTACTCTATTATAATTGGAAATGCAAAATGCCACCCTGTTAGAAGTTTCATTGGAATGGAGTTTTGGATATGAGTTGTATTATTATTTTTTTTTCAGGTAGCTCCTGAGAATTCTAAAATCTGTGTTCAGTTATCTATTTTTAAAACTGATCAAGCATTCCCAGATATTCTACTCACTTGGATCTGTGGCATCTTTCCCCAGAGCTCACATTTGTGTGGGAGGGAAGTATTTTCCTGCCTTAAAAACACACACCCTGACACACTGTAAGACTTCTACAGCTTTCTGTGTTCTGGGCTTTTATTTTAAAGATCAAATACCTTCCTAAAGAGAGCAGCGATCAGAAAGAAGCAGGGTTTATGTGGCAGGCAGATGTAACACTGCCCTCTTTAGGGTTAGTTCTTAACTCCTGTGAGGGTAGCTGGCAGCAGGGGTGCCCCTGGGGGAGCCCCGGGGCTGGGGGTGTGTGGGTGGCAGGGGAGTGTGTTTGTGTGACTGGACTACTACTTGTAGGCCTAGAAGGCCTAGAACCCAAGGACAGATGTGGCCTGAACAGCCCTGAGCCAGAGAGAATGTTTCGTGGTCAGCAGCTTCACAGCTGTGCAAAATGAAAATCTCCAAATGCCCTCTGCGGCCTCGGGGGCTGTTAGTGTAGCAAGATCGACAAAACCTGGCCCCCCGGCCAGGTGCAGCTGGAGCAGATCTCGACTTTCGGTGGTCAGAGCCTTGCTTCGCTAGGATGCCCCTCTTGATGTTTACCAGGAGAACTTGTTCTGGAAGTTTCCACACATTGTGAGGTTGCTGCAGTTTAATTTTGTTATAAGTCTTTCTTTTTAACTACTGCATATTTATGCCCAGTAATCGACTTCCATTTTCCAGCTTCATTGTGAGGTTTCAATGCAGCATGAATGGCTTTGAATTCTCATCCTTTGATGTTGGGGGTGGTACCAGAGGAAAGGGGACTTTGTGCTGTCTTAATTGCCTGAGCAGAAGAAACATTTCATCACTCGCGTAGAATTCGTCCATCCCCTTCTCTATTGAAAACGGCTGGCTTTCAGCTCTCTGAAGCTCCCATGAGTAACAGATTAATACCTGATGTGGGGAGTGAGAGACATGGGGAAGGAAGGAGAGGCACCGTTGCTGCTGCTGGGAGGCCGCGGGTGACAGGCCAGGCTCCCTGCCCCTGGACCAGAACCCTGACTGTGCAGCTGGGGATGTGGGCGGGTCCCACCTCCAGGGGAGCGGGGCTGGTGAACCTCACTCTGCAGCCTGTGACGGCCCTGTGCCTGCCTGGTCTCTGCAGCTCTAGCCAGAGGGCAACCTCGTGCCCCATGGGTTGCAGCCCCCAGCTTGGTCCTGGAGTGGGGGCGGGGATGGAGTTGTCAGGGGGGTTTGTGTCTGTATCAGATGGTCAGCATTTGCTGTGGAGTGCCGTGGGCTTGGCGAGGAAGGTCCAGCATCTTCTGGTTCAGGTCAGACAAGGGGCCTGGTGTCCGCTGTGATGCTCTTGTAGCTTCCCTTAGTGACGTGTTTACGGAGCGGTTCCTTTGGGGTGCAGTGTCACTAAAGTAAGATCCGTGTGTTTGTTGATAAGGTCACATTCTCCTCTCTGGGGCTTTTGTGAGTGAGAAGGGGTGGCTGGGGGTGCAGGTTGGGTGTGGTGTGTGTCGCCACTCCTGGCCTCTCTGCTGTCTGCCTTTTGGGCACAGCTCCTCCTCACCTGCTGGAAGGAAGGTCCAGGGCTCCGTGCAGGTGGCCTCTGCCACGACTCTCCACAGGAGTGTGGGGACAAGTCAGCTTCTGCAGCAGCTCATGCAGAAACCAGAAAGTCTGTCTTGTGGAGGTCATCACACTGGTTTGCGACACAGGCTAGCAGCTGACGTGGACTGCACACCTGCTTGGGAACACATTCATGCAGATTCCATTTCTGCCCAGCAGCCTTGTGAGGTGGGTGCTGCTGGGCCCAGTTTGTAGGACGGACCTGAAAGAGGAGTGCACATGGAGTGCCTGGCCCCCTGTTGTGCTGTGACCTCACCCCCCCCTGCTCCCTTCCATCCTCTCGTCCTGGCTCTTCCTGCGGCCAGTGATGGGCTTGACGTTGGAGTTGAGTGTTGCCCAGGCATCTGGGAGAGGTTGGCAGTTTGCGATGCCCTGTGGGCTCAGTGTTGAGTTCACTGCTGTTGGACCGGCGTAGCTGACACTGCGGGTCAGGGGTGTCTGGAAGGAGTACCGGCACCATTGGGCTGTCTGTCTGCTGCTCTGTGTGCCGCCTGCTGTAGACCTGGGAGGGACCGGAACATGATGGGCAGGGGTCGTGCGGCTGTGGGGCGCATCTCCTGAGGTTGCCCTGGGGCGGGTGAGGGCCTCGGAGGGCACCAGGGGCCCCACGGCATTTCAGCCAGAGCATTTGGCCTTCACTGACTTGTCTGCACGATTGATCACCTTGGAAGATTTTACTGGAAGGAAGCTCTCCAAGGACCCAAAACTTTGAAAAACCACTGATTTAATCTTCACTGATAACACCAAGCCAGAAACCTTAAAGAGAAAACAGTGACAGATGGAAGGAACAGTATAAGAGTTAAAGAAAATTCTCTTTAACTCCGTCGATGAGGTTAAGAGACAGAGAGAAAAATAAATATACAAGAGCTATTATACCTAAAGGAGCTTAATAGTCAATATGTAAAGAGCTTTTATGAGCTAGTAAGAAAAGGATGAGCATCCCTGTTGTAAGATCAGAAAGCATAAAACACGCAGATATCAGGCCAGCCATGTGAGAAACTTCACCATTAGATTCACCTGGAAGGAGGCCCGTTTATGCCCAGAGGGTTTGACAATACGTGTTGTTGGTGATAATTCCTACGTTTCTGGTGTTTGTGAAATTGAAGTAAGTTAATGTATGGACAGTGCCCAGAACAGGGTGTGGCACACAGCAAGCACAATGAACTAAGAACCATTGTTATTAATCTCTGCAGAACACATCATCGTAATTACTTAATTACTCTCCAGAAAGGTGTTCTGTGTCAAAATTGTAAGTGGCCATGCCCCTCGCCCCGACCCTCGTGCCCACCGGGATATTTCGTTTTAGGAGCAGATCTGGGTGTGTGGATGCCCAGCCGGGCATAGGGGTTCTCGCTCTGTGCTGGTTACGGCGACACTGAGTGAACACACTTTGCTGTTTCCGTCCTGGAGTGTCGGGGCAGCATGAGGGCAGGCCTGAGCAGTGCCCAGGGGTCCCTTTTGTTTTAAATACTTGAGTCTCTAAAGTGGTAACATGGTCCTCTGGGGTGTCAGGGAAGCGCTCTGTGAGGGGCTTTGATTGTGTTTTCATATGTAATAGTATTGTGCACATTGTTGCTCGAAGCATGCATTCCTTTTAAAAAGAAGACTGATCCTTCCACTGTGGAGAAAAATGCGCTTGCACCGCATTGTGTATGAAGGAGAAGAACCAGGTCCTGGGGAGATGTATAGCTGAGCCTGGCGTTAGAAGAATTTAGGGGATTTGTTTCTCTGACTTGCGCATGAGCTCTCTGAGCAGAGAGCTGGCCTCCTGGGTCTGGGCGTGTCCAGCACAGTCAAGCTGCAAATGGCCTCGGCAGGTCGGTGCCCGTCATTGTCCGCAGAACCCTGGCAGGCTTGCCCGGTGCTGGCCTCTGTTCACCAGCCTCATCTGACGGCACTTGTCCTGTTTGCTGAGCTTGCTTCCTTGCTGTCTGCAAGCGCCTTTGGCCCCAGGGCCTTTGCACACACTGTGCCTGTTCCTGGGGATCACCTCTTCTCATCTCCCTCAGCACCCCCCCTCAATCCATGTTTATCCGTGGTCCCCGATAGACATCAGCCTGGTATCTTTTCTGCTCCTTCCTAGCAGGACCCAGGTGTATGACTTCACTAGTTGGTGGTGACATTTAGTGGTTCAGTGTCGCCTCTGTTACAAGCTGAGGGCTTCCTGCCTGCTCTGTGCCCAGTGCCCGGCATGCAGGTGCTCCATGAATGAATGAAGGCGTCGCTGAAGGAAGGGCACAGTGCAGGCCCTGGGTGGACGGCCTGGACAGGGTGGTCCTCAGGCCTCCTGGCACCTCGGTGTTTGTGCCTGTCCCCTCTCCGCCATAGTCTGGGGGCTTGTGGGGTCTGAGTTTGGAGCTTACAGGCTGTAAAGAGGTGCCATAAATACACGTGAAGGGGATTCTGTGAGGTGGGAGAAAGGAGGAGAAGCTGGACTTTGAACTTGCAGCCCGGCCAGCCGTGCGGCTTGTCCTCGGCTGGATGGGCTCTGGCGTCCGGGTGGCCGGCCGCTGCCGTTAGTCCTGGCATTTTCCTGTTTGTTTCTTACTGGAGTTAATGACCTTGTTGAGTCGTTTCTTATTGAACCTCATAATTTTAATCTGGTACCTTAATATGGTTGTGCATATAAACATTGTAGAGTCCGCTCTGTTGAAAAATGTGGATGCTGGACTGTGTGAGTGTATTATTGTTTATGAACTATTCCGTCTGTGTGAGTCAAGTGCTTTTGTTGGATTGATGTTTGTGCCTGAAACAATAAATCAGCTCTCACGGCCCAAAGGCCTGAGCCGGCCTTGCAAGTGGGTGTTGTTCACACGGTGATGGAATTGTGGCAGCGTGTCTTCTGGAGCGGTCTTCTCCGACTTCTGCAGAGTGGTTTTGTGGCCCTCCTGACCTGTCTTTGGGGGTGGGGGGGTATGGTGGTGGTGTGTTTGGGACGGCATTTCCCAAAATCTAAGTGGTCAGCTACTATTTTGCAAATCTTACCAGTGGACTCTGTGGCAGACACAGAGGTGATCCTGTGACCTCTGTCAGGAGCACCGGCCTCTGCCCTCGAGGAGCTTAGACGTTGGTGGGACGTTGGTGCGGAGGGGAGGGAGGAAGCGCTCACAGGTGTATGGGGCCGTGGGAGGCTGGGGGGGCCCCGCTCTGAGGCTTCTGGCTGGAGCGCCGAGGAGGGATGAGCGGGGCGGTCGTCTGGGTGGCTGGTGGCTGGTGTCGGGGCTTTGCTCGCCCTCCCGCACGCACCGTCTGCTGCATCGCGCGGAGGTTGTGGAACTCAGCGAGGCGGTGTGGACCTGCCTCGCTCGTCTCACCTGGCCGAGGCAACATGTTTAGGATGTAGGTGTGCACACCTCCCAGGAGGCTGCCAGGTGGCCCAGGGCACGTGCTGTTGTCACCAAGGGCTCTAGGGTGGTCACACTGTGAAGGGCAGGAGGGCCCGGCCCCTGTGCCCTGAGACTGGGCCACATCCTGAAATGAGGTGGCCAGTTCCTCCCCCCTCCCCGCTTGCCCTCCCCCCTCCCCTCTCTCCCCTCCCTCCCCCTTCCCGCCAGTGTACTGAGGACTTCTTGTAGTAGCTGTCAGGACCCGAGCTCCGTGGGAGTCATTGTAGAGAACATTCTGGAACGGACCTTGCCAGCCTGTATTCCAGCCGTTGGGTCTTATACACGGGAGTCAGAACTGACTCTGAGCCCACTGGGCCCCTCAGGGGCCTTCCTGGCAGGCACTGTGCCCTGTGCATCACCGCAGGGGCACAGCCCAGTGGACCAGCAGGTCTAGAAAGATGGGCACTGGCAAGCCAGCGGGGGCTCCCCCAGGACTGACCGAGAGTCACGCCCTGGTCCCCACCCCACCTGTGGGGCTGTGGGCGCCAGGAGACGTGCAGCCGTACACGGGGGCCCTGGCCCACTTGTGCAGCGGCACGTGGGTAACAAGCGTGAGCACTCAGGGGGTGGGGTGGGGCCTGCCCTTGCCAGCCTTACAGACGCGTGAGGACTGGCGGGAGGCTCCACAGTGGGCTCAGCCCCACTCTGTCCTGAGATCCACAGAAGACTGCGCTGGGAAGGCCGGGGGCAGGGCTCAGCCCCGTTCTCTGGGAACCCTGTCTTTGCCCCCTGGAGGGCTGGGTGGGAGTTCCTTACTGGCCTTGCGTGCTCAGCACTGGCGTTCTGACCCCTGCCTTATGAGCGCCTTCTCCAGAGCACGCTGTTTTCCTTCATCTCATTGTCCGGCCAGGGCGGCGGGGCCCGAGTCCACCCCCTGGGCATCACTTGGGCACAGGTGACCTGCAGTCTCCTAACTCATTCCTCCTTAAAGCCCCCGAGGAAGCGTGGGCTGGGTGGCCAGCCTTTGTGGGCACCTGGAAGTGGCCGAGAGCCCCACGAGGGGAGCGTCCAGGTCACCTCCCGGCCACCTCCTGGCGCTGATGGAAGCACCCGTCAGCTCTGAGGGCACTGGCCGCGGCGGTGCTGTCCCGCCTCCCCTGGGGGATCAGTGCCAAGGGTGACCCATGAGCTGAGTGATGGACATTCCGTGACAGTCCTCAAGTCCATAGCGCGTCCTGGAGTTCTGGACGACGCTGCCAGCTGTGGCGGTTCCCCGGCCTGTTTCCCATGTCAGTCATCACCCTTGGTTATCACCCTGCAGGGACCCCTCAGGGCAGAGCTGGGAAGGCTGCTCTCAGGGCGGCAGTGGCGTCAGGGGCCCTGCAGGGCGCTTGGGTCTAGCTGGAGGGGCTGCAGGCGTGGGGTTTGCTCCAGGTGACAGGGCCGAGGGGCAGTGCCCCCCAGGGAGGGTGGTGAGCACTGAGAGGTGGGAGAGGCTGGGGTGGGCACGCCCTGCACTGGGGGCCCTGCGGGATGAACACAGAGGCAGGTGTGACCGTGTTGTAGGGCCAGGTGGCCTCTGGCGAGGGCAGGAGCAGAGGCGGGAGGCTGGGTACGTCCTTTCTGGGAAAAGGATTGTGGGGAAGCCTCTAGGGAACCTTCTGTGAGCGGCTCTTGGTGCTGAGTGGGAGGATGTTTCTGGTTGCTCTCCGCCAGCCGGGCTCTCCAGGGCAGGCTCAGAGCATGCGCTGCAGGGAGATGGTGGACCTGCTTCCCGGGAGGGACAGGACGAGGGCTCAGGTGGGGCCGGGTCGGCCCCTGCGTGTTGTCAGGACAGGCTGTCTCTTTCTCAGGCAGCATCCTGGTCCTCAGACAGCTGCCACGTGCCACCAGGAAAGAGAACACTTTAGTCCCAGCATCGTATGGAGTTCGCGCTGCTTGGTTGGACATGGTCACTTGTCCCTCCTGAGCTGTCGCTGTGGCCAGGGAAACGGAGTGTGCTGAGTGGCCCAGCCTTGCCCAGAGGCTGGCTGGGGAGTCGGCTCCCCTCCATGTGGAAAAGACTGGGAGGGGGGAGGAAGGGGAGCAGGGATGGGCGCTGAGGTGGGACCAGTGGCCGGCCCCAGGGGGCTCTGATGCTTGGGGCCCGGCAGCAGTTGCAAGCCGTCTTTCTCGTGGGCCCACTGTGTGCGTGTGGTGCCCTGCTGCATGCTTCACAGACCTCGTCTCACGGTCGTGCAGCAGCCTCCGGGGACGGAAGATGGTCCCCATCCACAGAGTGGAAAGGGCTCGGCCGGGGCCGGAAGTGAGGCCCTGGCCCGGACACCCCTGCACACTGGCCTCCCTGCAGCTCCTCCCTCCTTGGCGTACCCCGGGCCCTCCCAGGCAGGGGCACATGGCTGGAACCGGCCAGCTGGCAAGGTGGGCAGAGGTCAGGGAGATCCGTGTACTCTCCCCCGGCTGCTGTTTGGCTGGATGCCTAGGCCCTCAGGACAGAGCGCTGGGCTTCCCCGCAGCTGTGGGCGCTTCCCAGTGACTGGTCTCACTGCCCTCAGGCCGTGCCCCAGGCAGCCCTAGGGGAACAAGGCAGTTGTGTGGAGGTGCTCTGGGGAGGGCTTGACCCACATGGGCTGCTGCCCCCGGGCAGAGGGGTGCAAATGCCGAGGATGTCCTGAGAGGCAGAGTGCAAGCTGGGCCCTTCCTGGACCCTGACTGGCCCCAGCCGCTCTCTGCAGGCAGGCGTGCATCAGGAGGGAGGTGCTATGGGTCAGACCTGTGGGCTTGAACCTGAGCTTCACAGCCCTCCCAGGTGTGAGCAGGCGGCTGGTGGCCCAGCGTCTTCACAGCTGCGGTTCTGCTGGGGGAGGACCGTCCTCGGGATCAGGTGGAATGAGGAGGGAGACTGGTGGCCCAGCTCCGAGACTGGCTGTGGGGCAGCAGGTGAGAAATGCCACCGCCCCTCCCAGGCTCACGTGTGGGTGGGGACGACCCCCGGCCACCTGCATCCTGCGATGTTCCTTCAGTGCCAGGCGCTGTGCCGTTAGTAAGAACGATGTTCTCCTTCCGCTGCCCTGTGGCTGGGGCAGCCTCACTCAGTCCCTGCTGACGGCTGGGGCCCACCCCTGAAGAAGAAGTGGTGGCTTCCTGGTGGGGCCTTGGGCTTCGAGCCGCCTCCTTCCTCTCTCCTTCCACGCTTGTGGGGTGCGTGGCCCAGCTGTGCCCCCCTAGGGGGGAAGTGCAGGGCTCATTCTGGGGGGGCACTTCTCCACGTCCTGGCTGCAGCTAGGTGTCCACCCCACCCCTCCAGGCCTCAGTTTCCTCGTGCACCCCCAAAACAAGGTACCCCTGGCCTGGCCGAGCTGCTGTGAGGATTAAGTGCAGCGTCCCCAACAGCGGGGACACAAGCCTGGCCCACGTGTGCCCCTGCAGGGAGGCGGCGGTGCTTGTACTAACAGGACGTGCCCAGGTGTGGAGGCTTCGCAGCGGGGGACAGGCAGAGAGCCGACGTGGGGGGCCCCTTGGGTATCGCATGCGGGTGGCGGTGGCTGGGACGCAGCCTGGGGGACACGGCCTGGGCTGGCGGGAGGACGTTCCTGCCCCCTGCTGGCCCCTGGGGCCACCGTGCTACAGTCCCTGGTGCTTACGCGCGGGCTGCGGCTCCAGTAGTGTCCTCGCTGCCTCCTCTTCAGCCCTCAGCTGAGTTCTGGACGCACAGTCCTGGCAGGGCCCCGCGCACCGTGACAGGCATGCACACACGTGCACACATGTGGCGGCACGTGCTTGTGTGCACACAGGCATGCCACACACGGCGCTGTGTGTGTGACACGGGGGTCCGGCTCCTCTTGATTTCCGCGGGGCTGACTTCCGCCGCTCACTGGATTCATCTGCCGCCTAATGAGGAACAGCGACGCTTCTGGAACAGGCGAGCCGCTGGTGGCGGTTGGGGTGATGAAATTCTCTCCGCGGGGTGCAGCGGTCACCCAGTTCCTCATGTCTGAGCTCAGAGCCTTTGCGTTTCAGTCCTTCGGAGGCCGTGTGCCGGGGATGGTGGGCCGGCCGTGTGCGTCGGGAGCTGCAGGATTGGCCGTCCGAGGGGCTGGGGTGGGGCAGGACGGCTGACGCCGTGTCCCTGCCGGCCCTGCGCCGGGGCTCCAGCCTGGACTGACCGGGGCACCTCATGGAGG